>CAUYRH010018663.1:0-42202 GCA_963574655.1 Perodicticus potto
GCTGAGTGGAATAAGTTTATAGTTTTTGAGAAACTATTCTATCACGTCAGATTACATTCTAAATTATAACAAGAGAAGAAAAGTATATCTACATTTTAAGAAAGAAAAAAGTATTAAAATTGAAAAAGGTATTAAATTTTAATACTCAGTAAATACTTAAAAGGTTAATACAAGTCACATTTGACTGTTGCATTTTTAAAAGACATTTAAAATATGTAAACAATATATGATACATAGATAACATCTCTTATAATGTGTATACATTTTTTGGCACGTTTGGTTTAATACACACATAGTCTAGAAAATTTTTATGTATGGAATAATTTGGTACAAAACATCTCCTATTTAAAATATTTGTGATAAAATTTGATTTTGATCTTTAATAATTCGACTAATAAGTTGGAACATTATTTACATTGTTATCTGAATGCTATTTAAAAGTCATTGTAGGCTAGCCTGAAGATAGTAAGTTATCTCCATTATTCACAGTCTGTTACAGATGGAACTTCTTGTTCTGTTCTGTACTCAATTTCTCACTACTGTACTTGACTAGTCCTAAAATAAAAAGTAAAAACATTAAGAATGCCATTTTAGGTAATTTTTATGGAAATAATTTAGTTAAATTATTATTATAATTTGTTTACAAACTAAAGATATTTAGTCTTAATAAAATGATACAGAAATATAAAAATATAGGGAAAAGAGAAATCCTGGTGATTTTTTTTTTTTTAAGCAAATATATTGTCACTTATGGATGGATCCTCTATTATGTAAAGGGATTTTTGGGAAAGTAGATTGAACAATTTTAACTGATGTGAGAAATCTGTTAGACTACAGAATTAACATTAATGTCAAATGCATACTATGTTGAGTACACCAAATGCTGTGCCGTGACCTAATTTTAAACTGGTACTAAGGCTTAGGAAGTGGAAGTTTTTTTTCATTTTCTTCTCCTGATTTGACATTAAAAATGTAAAAAGATTTAGGTATATACATGCATACATTGTCTCTTTGAAATTTTCCTGCATAAATGCAGGTTTTAAACCTTAATATAATATGTCTCTAAATTGCATATTTTATGCTGCTTTTTTGATATGTGAGGATTTAATGGACATGATAGCTTTCTCTTCATGACTCATTTTTATAATTTCGCTGATGTAATATTTATATCTTTTCTTTTTATATCTAGTCTTTCATGGATCTTAACCTGTACCAGCAATGTGAATAAATTGCTTTCAAATCTCAGAAAAGATGTTAACGAGGTCAGGTTTTTTATTTGAATGTTCAAAACATTTGGTTATCTCTAAGTTATGTATAAGTTAAAAATTCACTGTTTGGGCAAAATTATGGAGGAAAATGTAAGCATCAGAATTTAGTTTTCTTCCCTAGTAGAATTCATATATACCTTTTGACTTTATCTTGACCAACAACGTAGGTTTGTCTATTTACTATTATCCTTCACTGCACCAGGAAATTAAAATAGCACTTGGCAAAATTAAAAAGCAGTATATTTAAGAGGAATACAAAAATTCTTCATAATTATGCAGGTCAAAATAGCCAGTATGCCTGATAAAAATATACTATTCTTAATGCTTGATATCTTTGGGTTTTAACCTCTTTGAGTGTGAAGACTCCCTTTGAGTGTATAGGTCATATACAGTAATGTTTGTACTTACAAAATTTATGTATTGAGAAGTTATATTATGCAAATTTAAAGTCTAGAATTTCTATATTGGAGGATAATTCTTTGTCATCTTAAGTCCAAATATAGTGTGATGCTAAAGATTGCAACTCAAAATCAAGAAATATGCCACCATAGAACAATAAACAAAGAATTGTTCTACTCATGTTCACCATAGTAGAACAATAAACAATTTTGTTCTTTGAAGACATGGATTTATGTTTAGGTCTTGGTACCTATACTGTAAGTATTTGGTAACTATGATTTGAGTATTTTTTTCAGTAGTGATAATAAGTAAATATTAGGAAATTCTCACTTTATGTCCTTGTATTCTTTGATGTATGCATATACCAAAGCATTTAATTCACAAATACTGATTGAACCCATTGTTTTCAGATGATGAAGATCACAGGAGAAAATAAGAACAAGTCTCTATTCTTATGGAGCATGCACAAGAAAAGATAGATAATAAACAAGTAAACACTATAAGAAGAAGATACTTAAAGATTGTGGTCATTAGTATGAGGTAATAGGAAAGGTGAGGTAGTGGAGAGAACCCAAGGGTGAAGAAAGTTCTTTCTAAGGTTGTTATTTGAGCCACGGCTGAGAAATGAGAATGAGCTGGCCATATAAAAAGAAGGGGGAACATAGTCTTTATAGACAGGTAGCAATTGTAAAGACCCAAGAGGGGAAAGGATTTGGTGTGTTCAAAGAACAGAAAAGAGATTTGGGCCATCTGAGACACAGAGAAGCAATGTAAATGGGGTGTTGTGTCATAAGGTTCATTGAAGGCAAGGGAGTGACATGATCTGACACAGATTTTTTAAGTATCACCATTGTAGCTATTGAAAACAAGTTGAAAAGAATGGGAGTTAAGGGAAGTGTAGAGGCCAATTAAAGACTTTTGAGACTATAGAGGCATGACATATTGGTGACTTAAATTAAGTTTTGATAGTAAGGATGGAGTGAATCAGAAGAATTTGGAAAGCATCTAGAGTGCTAGATTGGATTGGGAATGGGGAACAGGGAGAAGTACAGATTTAATTCCTAGATCTGAGGCTTAAGTACTTGGTCAGAGCAGGGGACAATTTGGCAATGTAGGAAAGATCCAAGATGGTTGAGTTGTTTTTCTGGGTTTTGTTATTGCTGCTTGTTTTTGTTTTGCTGGGAGCAATATTAAGTCTGAAATTCCTAATAAGGACACACAAGAGCAAGAGGAAATGGCAAGTGGATAATTTATCTTTATATTCATACACATTTTGGAAATAAACATTCCAAAATTAAAATAATCAACTTGCATTTAGCAAAATGTTCATTTATTGTTACTTGGAACGGATATTTAGATTCAAGGTAACCATGAGAAATTAAGGTTAAATAAAACCACCTAGAATTCATAGTTTTTTTTAAGATAGAAAGGTCTTTAGAAGTCATCTAATGTACCTCTGCCAGATTTTACAGATAAAGTAACTGAAACCTGAAAGGTCAAGTGATGTTTTAGGATGAACAGCTGAATTGGTGATAGCATTGATCTAAACACCAGGTCCCTGGTTCATTGACTCCGTAAGTACTATGGGAGGAAGTTATTACTGTTGTAAACGCAATAAATACATTTATCCTCCAATATGAATAGTAGCAGATTTTAGGAATATGTTATTTTTATTTATGTTGAATTTTAACAGCTAATAAACCAATGTTTTGTTTAATGTTATAAATCACAAGAAAATATTTTACCTAATGGAAAGAAGATAGGCCAGAACCAAGTGATAAAATAATTTTCACATTTTACCAAATAATATAAAAACTTTATTTTAAAATGTGTATATATATAAACATGCTTAACCATATTTGAGTCTTTTTTAAAAAATAATTGCTGGGGAACAAATTTTTTTGAGACATTTGTTTCATTTGGTTACATGGGTCACTTTTGTCATCCTTGAGTCAGGGCTGTAAGTGTGCCCATCACCCAGATAGTGTTCATTGTACCCATTAGGTAGGTTTTTGCCCATCCTCTCCTACCCCCTCTCTCCTGGTTGATTTCCACTGAGTTTTAGTTCTTTTTGTGCACAGTTGTATTCATCAATTAGTTCTGATTTAAATAGTGAGTATGTGTGGTGGTGGTTTTTTCATTCCTTAGGTACATCACTTAGGGTAATGGTCTACAGATCCATCCAAATTGTTGCAAAAGGCATTAATTTCTCTCTCTCTTTTTTTTTTATAGCTGAGTAATATTCTGTGGTAGACATACACCACAATTTGTTAATCAACTCATAAATTGATGGGCATTTGGGTTAATTACATATCTTTGTAATTTTCCATTGTGCTATAATAAACATTCAAGTGCAGATGTCTTTTTGGAAAAAAAAAATGACTTCTTTTCCTTTGGGTAAATACCCAGTAGTGGGTAGACTAGATCAAATAATAGGTCTACTTTTAGTTCTTTAAGGAATCTCCATACTGTTTTCCATAGAGGTTGTACTAATTTGCAGTGCTACCAACAGTGTGTAAGTGTTCCTTTCTCTCCGCATCCGTGCTAGCATCTCTTGTTTTTGTACTTGTTAACAAAAGACATTCTAACTGTGGTAAGGTGATAACCACATTGTGGTTTTAGTTTGCATTTCCCTAATGATTATGACACTGAGCATTTTTTCATGTATTTATCAGCCGTTTGTCTATTTTCTTTTGAAAAGCTTCTGTTCTTGTCTTTGGCTCACTTTGTAATAGGGTTGTTTTTTTTCTTGTTGGTGCTTGAGTTCTTAACCCTTACATAATACAAGGCTAGAGTAACCAGAACAGCATGATATTAGCACAAAAATAGAGACATAGACCAATGACATGGAACAGAGAACCCAGACATAAAAGTGTCCACATACAGCCAACTGATCTTTGACAAAGCAGACAATATATACCAGGGAAAAGAAGCCCTATTCAATAAATAGTGCTGGCAAAATTGGATAGACACATGCAGAAGAGTGGAACAGGATCCATATCTCTCCCCACTCAAAAATTAATTCAAGATGGCAAAATACTGAAATGTAAGACATGCAACCATAGAATTCTAAAAGAAAATGTAGGAAAAACTCTTCTAGATATCAGCATATCCTAAGAGTTTATGACTAAAACGCGAATAGCAACTGCAGCAACAATAAAAATAAATGAATAAATGGGACTTGATTGAATTAGAAGACTTCTGTACTGCTAAGGAAATAATCAACAGAGCAAAGAGACAACCTGCAGAATGGGCAAAAATATTCATAAACTATACCGCTGATAAAGGAATAATAACCATAATCTACAAAGAATGTATTTGATGCTTTATTCTTGACATTTTCTTTACATACAGGGGAGTGTATGAAATACTAGGAAATAAAGGATGATTTGATTTGATCAGATACTTAGCAACAACTAAGGAAATACAGAATTTTACTATTTTTAGTAAACTAGCTAGACAAACATAGGTATATCCTGCACATTTTTAGATAAATATCTGTTACTTTGTAATGTTTTTGCCATATGTAAGATATATAGATAATAAAAAATAAAATAATACTGTTTTTCTAATTGTCCTGAATAAATTCTTCCTTTCCTGAAGTGAAGAAAGGAGTTTATACACATCTAACTTTTTAAAATTTTTTTACTTTGTTTTGTTCAATGTTTATTGATTATTGTTATAACTTTTTAAATTTCTCTAATTTTTTGGCACAGGAAAGTGAGCTTTTCTACTTAGTAGCTCTCTAACATAAAATTTTTTCTCATTCTGTGCTTTCAGATGAAATAAACTGAGGTTAAAAGTGGTAAAGCCATATTAATGTGTCAATAAACAGGGAAAAAAATGTCTTTAGTGAACTGAAAAACCTCTTTAAAAGAAGCAGCAAGAAGAAGATAAAAAAACAAAACTAACAGATTCTTTCTTTGGACAGATAGGGGTCAGTTAATAAGCATTTAATACATAAGTATTTAATCCATATAGTATTTTAAAACTATATTAAATTTGTAATACTCAAGTCATGTTTGACTTCTGCAGTTATAAGAGGTGCTCACTGTTACTTGTATTCATCTTTTGTTATCAGTATATATTGAATATTACAATTTTAATATAGTTTCTTAAAATGTGTATACATTTTTTGGCACCCTCATATATATATTACCTAGTCTAAATTAGATTATGTCAATATTATGCAATGTTTTATAATAAATGATTGGCAATGTGCCAGATTATTTCAGATTGGTATATAGTTTAGGAAGTCATAAGTGAATGAGAATCATGAGCAATTTTTTTTTCCCAAAGTAATTTGATGTTAAAATTGACAACTAAGCCTCCAAGGTAAAAATATTTAATGATTTCTAGTAGTGAGATCAGTTGTATCATTTTTTTTTTTTTGCATGAAAGTCTAGTTGCCTTTTTCCTCTTCTCAGCTCTGAATCACTATGACATAATTTTCTAGTAGTCATTTTTAGAATTTTATTTCTTAATAATCCTTGTTTCTTTTAGCTCTGAATGTTTATCATTTTGTAATTTGTAGGATTATATTATTTAAATTTAGAAAAGTTATACATTTAAAGTCAATTTTATAGAATGGAGTTGATGCTTTTCTTTAGCTCAGTTGATTTTGGATAAAGAGAAGCCTTTTGTGTACCTATATATGAAGCAACTGAAGTTTCACTTCAATTTGATCTGTATGTATTTACGACCTCTTATATGCTCAGGAATATACACATTGTCCTTTCTTTTAAGGATTTTCAGTTTGTGCATTATACAAAACTTAAATATGTTTCAGTGATACATCACATTATTTTTTTTTTTAGTATAAAAATCCTTGGTATCACTGTACTTATTATAAAGGTACATCTTTCATAAGATCCAGCTATTCTATTCCTATTTAACCAAAGACTTGTATGTGAATGTTTAATGAAGCATTACTTACACTAGCCTGAAACTAGAAATAGCCCAAATGTGTTAGTAAGATAGGTGAGTGGGTAAAAAAATAGTGGTATAGTCATACAATGGAATACTGTTTAGCAGTAAAGAACAAAACACTTATCATATATGTGACATTGTGGACTGCAGAATCATCAGAGTGAATGAAAGAAACCAGACATAAAAGAATTAATACATACTCTATGATTCTGTTTCTATAAAATGCACGCTTGTGACAAAAAAACAAAAAACAGCGATTGCGTGGGGCCAGAGATGGAGGGAGAAATGGCCTACCAAAGGACGCAAAGGATCTTTTGGTTATAATGAAACTGCTAAGTATCTTGATTAGTAGTGATAATTTCCAAGGTATATAGAACTGTCAAAATTCATTAATTACAGTTTAATTCTATGTAGTTTACTTTACAAAATTTTTTCCTCAATAAATAAGGAAATCATAATTTTTTGAAGTTCTTTTTATACACATAATAAATTGCAGAAAGGGCTTAAAGACATTCTGGGAAACATGACTACGAATCTTTTTCTGATCCCTCTAGATAAAACTCATTTCCTTTTTTGTGCTTCCTCACTCTGAGCACTTAATTGTATTTGCTATTTAAATTAAATGTTTTCTTTCACACACTCTTTTTCCCCCTCTCCCAAATAAAACTGTTAATTATCTTTGTATTCCTAGGACCTAGTTCGCTGCATGAAACATAGTTGGAATTCTTCAAAATGGTTGGCAAAGAAAGGAGGGAGAATAAGTACTAATTGGGTTGCAGTTTTTGAGATACCTTGACTAAACTGACTATGCAATATATGTATTGTAATTTAATATTTTAAGGAAACTTAGATTACAGGTGAGCTAGTAAAACACTTTAATTTTAACATATAAGTCTACCTATTGTGGATTATTTGCAGATATTAGGTGAATATATTTCTGTTTATTGTGAACAGTTTACACCTGTGAAATTTTATGTAAATTTACTTTCTCCTTTTTCTTCTATCCATTCTCTGTGTCCCCCACCAAATGTATTGAAGCTTTTATTCTCTTTACTTCTGTCTTCCTCACTGAAATAGAAGCTCTTTGAAAGCAAGTCCTTCTTATATTTCTATTTATATCCACTGCACCTGAAACAAAGATTAAGGTGTAATAAGCACCTATGATGTAATTGTGAAGGTGTCTGTTTCTCCCCAATTCTGTCCAAGACAGCTACTTAGTGAATTACACAGGTGGGTAACATGTACAGCATGGACAAAGACTTGGTTCATGTCCCGAGTGGGATGATGGGAGAATGTGTCACACTACTCAGAATAGTGAACAATTTAAAACTTTACTATTTTCAGACTGCAGTTGACCACGGGTAACGGAAGCCATAGGGCGTGAAACAGTGGATAAGGGAAGACTGCTGTACACTTATTTTAGACCATGTGCTATTTTCCTTCAGCTCTTAGGGGCTCTTCCATCCCCCCCTTTTGTTTTTTTTATATTTTAGTTTGCATATCAATTGTTCTATAAATTCACTGAGTCTTTCTTTGGAATTATTTTTTGGAAGTAATTATCTTTGTCTTTCATTTCTAGCATTATCATTTAACTCTTGTAAGTCTCCATTTTTCTGCAAAACTCCAAATCTGTTCATGGCTGTTATTCACTTTTACCATTAGATCCTTTAATATTTTAATCATATTTATAAAGTTCCTGAATGATAGTTTTCACATCTGGATTATAACCTATGAATTTGGTTGCGTTGATTTATTCCTCTCTTTTGAGAGTGTTTCCTTTTTTTAATGCATCTCAATTTTTTATTGAAATGATAGACATTATGTGTACAAAAATGGTAGAGGTTGAGATGAACAGTATTTAATCTGAAAATGAATATGCTTTTTAGCTATTAGTGTGGGGTGGGGGTCAAACCAATGTAGTCAGAGTTGAGCTGGGTTCGCTTTTTTTGTTGATAACCCTACTCCAGTGCAGTACGCTCTTCAAATTCCTTTGGTGGTGGACTGCACTTAGCTTGTGCTTAGAGTAGGGGTGCAAGAGGACTTCTCTGTGTGTCCCTGCTCTCCCTTCACCCATCCGTGCAAGCCTGCACCACAAGAGGTTCTCTCCATGCTCTTTTTAGCTCTTTCCCCAGCAGTAAACTGCTATTGACTAGGAACATGTAGGACGATTAGCCTATGGAGCAAAAACTCATTTCTAAACAATACTTGCTTTAATATATAGAATTACAGTGATAGTTTCCTGGGGCTGCCATAACAAAGTACTGGAAACTGGCTCAATATTAAAGAAATTTATTGCTTCACAATTCTGGAGTTTATAAGTCTAAAATCAAGTGGTTGGCAGTGCCATGGTCTCTGTGAACCCTGTAGGAAAGGCAGCTTTTTTCCTTTCTTGCCTCTTTATAGTTTCTGGTAGCCTTAGATATTCTTTGGCTTGTGAGAGCATAACTCCAACCTCTGTCTTCACAAGGCTATCATCTTTTATGTCTTCACCTGGATTTCTCCTCTTACAAAGACACCACTTACATTTTCTCAAAACACCTACCTTACTCAGTGAACTCTTCATGAGTTTTGATATGGATATGAAAATTTTTTGTTACATTATGCCACTTTAAGCCCCAAGCCAGTTATGTGTGAAATAGATTTTGTCTATCAAATTCTTTGTGGTTTATGTGCATGCTAGACTACTATTGTGTCTATGTGATATATAGATTGCTCTTAATGATGCCTTGAAAAGAGTTTTTGGAAGAGGTACCAACAAACTTTTCACAAATGAATCCTCAAAAATAGATTCTCAATGGATGTTAAGAAAGTGCTGTTACTGTGCAGAATTTAATAGCATAGACAACGTGCCTTTTTAAAAAGTGTAATGAAGGACCATTGAATTAGAATTCAGATTTCCCAAGTTCCAGTTCAGAATGCTGATACTTAATTATCATAATTTCTTTAAGGAAAATCTGAGTTGAAATACAAGAAAAAAAGAAGTATGGTTCATAATTTATCTTAATTCACTAATAGTACTATGAGTAGCCAGAATCAGAAGTTAACACTCGCAAAGCATTATGTGCAGGATGCTCTTTATAGAAAACAGAGAGTGAGGCAGTGCACTAACTCCTGGGACTTTAGAATGTTAAAGATGAACTTTTTATTTACTAAAACTTATTTGACAGCCAAAGAAAATTCATTCAACAGTATCTCTACGTAAGTACTTTTTGCATATTTCTCACTATTAATTTTTGATGAAATTAGGTGAAAGCTTTTTACTAGTATGATCAGTTCTTGCCATTTATTTCTCTCATGTATTCATAATTTTCTGCGCTGTTCTAGAATTATTATCACCAGATCCTATGTCACAAAGGATTGTAAATTTTAGGGGAGAAGTCATTTTAGCAGGTGAATACTGAAGAAACCAAAATCCTGTTACTATATAGATAATTAGAGGGTGGAAGGAAAACTGATATATATGTAGACCTAATTCATTATTTGCATTTGTTAGGAGAAATTCTCAGAAGAAAAAGGTGATGCTTAAGCCATGAAAGTGGAAGGAAGGAAGGTAGCATGAAAATTAAATATTTTTAAATTGTACAAAAGTAGTATTTTGAAAAAGTATATTTTTAGAAATGATAGCTCAGGATACCTCAAAAGTTGGATGTTCCTTATTACATAAAGGGAGGGGAACCTGGAGCTTTAAGGAAACTTGTGGCCTGCCTAGTCCTTAAGTGTGCCCTTTTGACTGAATCCAAATATTACATAACAAATCCTTTAAAACCAATATGTAAACAACTACAGGACCTGCGTGAAAGAAAAAAACACAAGTATAGTCTAGCAAGGAGAAGGGAAGAGGAGGGCTAGTAGAGGGATAGGAGGGAGTGTGATTGGCAAGATCTCACCTAATGTGCACAATGTGAGGGTGTTCAGCAAACCACATCCCCCCCGACCGGTGACGAGCTCAATGACAATTTGAACTTAACCTTAGAAATGAATAGTTAGCCAATTGTGGCGGCTCACACCTGTAATCCCGGCACTTAGGAGGCCTAGGTGGGTGGATTGCCTGAACTCACAGTTCAAGACCAGCCTAAGCCAGAGCAAGACCTCATCTCTAAAAATAGTCGGGCATTGTGGAAGGTACCTGTAGTCCCAGCTACTTGGGAGGCTGAAGCAAGGAGCCTAAGAGTTTGAGGTTGCTATGAGCTATGACGCCATAGCACTCTACTGAAGGTAGCCAAGTGAGACTGTCTCCAAAAACTACAAAAAAGAAATGAAAAAAATGTAACCTAAACATTTTTACTGTCATATTAATCTGAAATAAAAAGAAATGAAGAAAAGAAATGAGAACATATAAAGGGGGGGGGGCTGCAGCAAAGAAAATTGAAGCTTTTCTTGTCTCCTTTGGTGCTTAAAAAAGAACAATCTTGAAATCAGAAGTCCGCAGGTTCCCCACCTCCTCTTTCCTATTACATGAAATTAAGACTCAGTTTTACTTTTCTCTAAAGTTTCTTTTACGTCCTAACCATGTATGATTCATATCTTTTATTTTTTTTGTGGTTTTTGGCCAGGACTGGGTTTGACCCTGCCACCTCCGGCATGTGGGGCCGGTGCCCTACTCCTTTGAGCCACAGGTGCCGCCTCTTATGCCTTCATATCTTAAAAGCCCATACTTAGCAGTTAGAATCAAGTACTGTCTGAGCTTTGCTATTTAGGGATGGGATACACCTTCAATTCATATTATCGAAGGTCTGAACATTTAGATTTATAATCCTGTTCAGTTTTTTGAGTCATCCCATTGTCCACATAAAAATTGCTCAATAATTTAGATACTTTACATTTATATTATTAGAAAATAAAAATTTGGAAACTAGGTTTATAAATGAGGTTTGACTAATGTTCTCAGCTAATTTATCTGACTAGTTACCCTGGTAATATAAGAATTATCTGTGATCTAATTAGCTGATAAGCATTGGGTCCTGTTCTGTGACTATATAACAATACAAATTAAATTAAGTGGACATTGTGAAACTAACTGGAGAAAACTATTTTGTTTCAGTTTAGTATGGACTTTATTAACATTTTTTTAAATTGTGAAGCTAGTATTTCTGAAGCCTTGTGATATAAGTTGTGTATGTGTATGTATACCATATGAAATGATATGTTTTAAATTGTATGAGTATGATTTAGCAAAAATTATAAAGGTATGACCTCAATTTGGCCTTTTATTAGGAAAAGGAAAATCTTTCATTTACTAACTTGATAGCTATAATTTCTTTGTGAGTCATTTATTTTACTGATCCTTTGTTATACTTCTGTAGCTGAACTGTTTAATATGATAGTCACTAGCTCAATTTGGCTATTTAGCAACTGATAAGTGGCTAGTCTGAATTGAGATGTAACTAACCATAAGATGTAACTGAACATACATTTAATTGAGTTTTGAAGTCATGAGTAAGTGAATATAAAATATGTCATTAGTAATTTGTATACTAATTACATATTGTAATATCTTAGACATATTGGATTAAATGTTACTAAAATTAATTTTTCATTTGCTTTTATTTTTTAATGGGGCTACTAAGAAAATTTATACATGGGGCTTATTTTTTGTGATTCTCACTTTTTTTTTTTATTGGAAAGCTTGTTCTGGAGGCTGTATTTCATATAAGGAAGTTAGATTTAGAAAGATATTCTTCCATCGCTTTCCATTCCTATGTTTAAAGTTAGAAAGTATTCTGAAGCTATTTATGTATTCCAAGAGTTAAATGACATCAGTTCTATGCAGTGTACATGTATATGTAATGGCAGGTATATTTGACCATTGTCTGTAGTTAGTATTGAAATACAGTGGGGAATAAGGAAAAATGACACACAAATCAGGAATAGAAAGTATAGACTATGCCATTAAAAAGACCCTAGAACTGTTATTTAGGAATGATATACTTTCATCTAAAACAGACGGTTTGGTTTTGTGTGATAATAGCTGACTTTGAAAATCAATGACCTTTCAACCTGAGAAACGAAATCTTATACCAACAGAATATCACTTGGTCTGTGTTTTTCCTCTTACACAGAATTATCACTTGTGAATGAGGGGGTGAAATATTTTACATCATAAGCTCCTAGGACACAAGAAGTTCTTTAAGCTCCTTTATAATGCCAGTGAGAATGATCTTTTTTCCACTTAAAAGTGATCGTCTCTTTTCCCCATCCCACTTTCATTTCCATGTTTGTTTTGTTTTTCCAAAAAGACATATTTAATGCCCTGCTTAGGTTTATTTTTTACTCACTAAATAAGGAATAACATTGTTATGTTTTGTATTTGGAATTGTAAGGTACCTTTCTTTTTTCTTTTATTTTTAATTTAACTCTTTGTTTTACAGATGAGGGCAGAAGTGCAGTTGACCAAGCAGGTGGTGCACAGATTGTAGTTGACCATTTAAGGTCACTGTGCAGTATAACAGATCCCGCCAATGAGAAGCTCTTGACTGTCTTTTGTGGCATGCTGATGAACTATAGCAATGAGAATGGTAAACATAACTGAAAACTTGCTTTATCTCTGGGGGAAAAATTAAAAATTATCTTTACTGTAGTGCAAAACAAAAAATATTTGAAAATTGATAAATGAATTCATAAGTGAAATATAAAATTATTCAGTGCCCAACATTAAATTACTGTTTCAGAAATACAAAATGATTAATTTATTAAATGGGACTAGTTTTTGAAGGGTTGCCCGTGCTAGTACTAAAACAACAACAAAAAGAAATCCAGGCCAGGCTCAGTGGCTCACACTTTGTAATCATAAGCACTCCGGGAAGCCAAGTTGGGAAAATGGCTTGAGCTTAGGAGTTCGAGGCCAGCCTGAGCAAGAGCAAGACTCCCGTCTCTAATAAAAATAGAAAAATTAGCTGGGTATTGTGGCAGGCACCTGTAGTCCCAGATAGTCAAGAGTCTGAGGCAGGAGGATTGCTTGAACCTAGTAACTTGAGGTTGCTGTGAGCTAGGCTGACACTATGGCACTCTAGCCTGAGCAACAGAGCAAAACTCCCCACCCCCCATTCCCCATATAAGAAACCAGCTCTGTGATATGCTGGTATGGTTTAAGCATTTTTGCTATGAACATTTTAAAAGTAAACAGTGTTAAGATATTTTCACAATAAATATATTAATACCAGGAGCAGTTTGAAAACCTTAACTGTTTGAACACTTTTATATCAATGAAATTGTTTTTAGATACTAGACTTACTTGGAAGAATTTTTTAAACCCCTTAATAAAATCTGGCTTTAGAAATGTGAACTTTAGAGCAACTGCAAAGATCTCATTCTAGAAATTTAATAAGTTCTTGTAAATAGTGGTTTCTTTTGTCTGTAAAACATTTTTAGAACCCAGAAACAACTGACATGTCAGAAATTTTCAGATAGCCTACATGGTTGCTAATTAAATTAACGTAAATCAGTGATATTAAAGCTTCACAGTACTGTATAAAATCACAAAATATTATCAATTTACTATCTTATGTAAATCATTGTATGGATCAGACACTCAAAATTCTGGTACGTAACAAAATCTTTCTATGGTTTGTTTTATAATAGCATTTTAAGTTATAGTCTTTCAATGGAGACATTTCTATATAAGAACATGTAATATTATTCTTTTCTTTCACATGCTCTAGAAAAATATGGTCCTTTTGACATATTATTCCTTGGTTTTACTATTGGTAATTGTGGGTCCAAAGAAATATTCTCAATAATTCCAGAAAATAAAAGAAAAAAAGATAAACCTTGACAACCAATGGCTATTAACAGATGGCTACATTTCACCCTTGATGCAAGTGACAACTGTAAATAATGGGGACTGCAGCAAATTAGAGAGCCTTTGTCCCAGTGAAAGTGGGGAGCCACTACTCTTTTCTAGACAGTGGCCAAATACTGCCAAATCTTTTTATTTGGGGAAGGAGGAATGCAAAAATCTAGCTTTTTATGTGATATCTGATGTAAATGTTGGATTATTTTGCTTTTTAAACAGGAATTGTCCTCAGGTCTCATCCTGTCCAAAGGCCACCAGTTTTAAACCTCTGGATTAAAATTATCCATAATAATAAAAGAATATTTATTGATCAGATGACTTACCTGTCAAACTTGAGCTAATAGAGTCAATTTTATTTTTCTTACCCTCCGTGGAATCATCTTTCAAGAAAACAGGAGAAACAGCATAGAGTCTGGGTAATCTAAAAAATGAACATCTAGTTTCTAAATAATTGAAATTTGACCACAATACACAGGTATCTATATTGCATTAAGAGATTGTTGTGCCAGGTATGGTACTTTACATTGCTTGAGGCCAGGAGTTTGAGACCAGCCTGAGCAAAAGTGAGACCCTGTCTCTACAAAAAAATAGAAAAAATTAGGCATGGTCCACATGTGTAGTCCCAGCTACTTGAGAGGCTGAGGCAGGAGGATTGCTTGAGTCTAGGAGTTTAAGGTTGCAGTGAGCTAGCCCAGGTGATAGAATGAGAGACCCTGTCTCAACAAAAAATTAAAAAAAAAAAAAAAAAGCAAAAAATAAACTTCACTTGGGCTAGAACATTTGAGAAAGTAGGAAAGGTACAAAATGGAAAAATGTTTTAGATAGGTAAATTAGTCATGAAGTTATGATAGCAGCTTTGGATATAATAGAATTAACCTTGTTATGCATCTAAACTAGTTGTTAGTTCTTTGAGGGAGAAGTTCAGAAAAAGTCTGTGTAAAAATGAATCAAATGACGAAATGGTCTTTAAAAGCATCACTAATTCTAGTTCAAACCAAGCGATTGAGCCTTGTAATAATATATACCACAGTGTGTAGAGAAGTGTACTGAGAAGGCATTGATTAACAACATGCAGAATGCACAGTCTAAATGCATTCTTTTTATTTTTTTTTTTTTAATTTTTTTTTTTTTTTGTAGAGACAGAGTCTCACTCTATCGCCCTCCGTAGAGTGCTGTGGACTCACAGCAACCTCCACCTCTTAGGCTTGAGCGATTCTCTTGCCTCAGCCTCCCAGGTAGCTGGGACTACAGGCGCCTGCCACAGCGCCCAGCTAATTTTTGATGCAGTTCGGCCTGGGCCGGGTTTGAACCCGCCACCCTTGGTATATGGGGACGCCGCCCTATGCATTCTTTTTAAAAGTAAGCTTTTCTCTGGTGTTCATGTATTCCTAGGAAATAACTTAGATATTTTGGAAAGTTATATTAACTTTTCTTGGAGTATTTTTGGACAATTGGTCTTTTTGTTACATTATTTCAAAAGCTGCAATTTGTTTTTTTTGTTGTTGTTGTTTTTGTTTTTGTTTTTTGGGGGGGGGTTTGAGAGAGAGCCTCAAGCTGTCACCCTGGGTAGAGTGCTAGGCCATCACAGCTCACAGCAACCTCCAATTCCTGGGCTCAAGCATGTCTCCTGCCTCCACCTCCCAAGTAGCTGGGATTACAGGTGTCCGCCACAATGCCCAGCCATTTTTTGGTTGCAGCTGTCATTGTTTGGCAGGCCCGGGCTGGATTTGAACTCGCCAGCTCAGGTGTATGTGGCTGGTGCCTTAGCCCGTTGAACCACAGGCGCCAAGCCAAAAGCTGCAATTTGAATGTAGTTTTCAAAACTTAGGGGTTAAATTAGACATAATCTTTGTGGGTTTTTTTTTTTGTTTTTTGTTTTTTTTTTTCAGTTTTTTGCTGGGGCTGGGTTTGAACCTGCCACCTCTGGCATATGGGGCAGGCACCCTACTCCTTTGAGCCACAGGTGCCGCCCCATAATCTTGGTGTTTTTAAGGAACAAACGCTAAATTGTCAAACTCTCCTCTTTCCTCTGCTTCCTTTTTACATTTTGTCTGTCATGACCATCACAGTTTGTGAAGTGATCCTTTTTCTTCTTCTTCTGTTTTTTTTTTTGAGACAGAGCCTCAAGCTGTCACCCTGGATAGAATGCTGTGGCATCACAGCTCACAGCAACCTCCAACTCCTGGGCTTAAGTGATTCTCTTGCCTCAGCCTCCCAAGTAGCTGGGACTACAGGCGCTCACCACAGCACCCGGCTATTTTTTGGTTGTAGTTGTCGTTGTTGTTTGGCAGGCCCAGGCTGGGTTCGAATCTGCCAGCTCTGGTGTATGTGGCTGGCACCTTAGACACTTGAGCAATAGCCGCCCAGCCAATCCTTTTTCTTAATGTGCTTTAACTTAAATTTTATTTGTTTGGCATAATTACTAAGCACTTTTTTTGTTGTGTTAATTACTTTTTTCTTGATAATTTGTATTGAAAGACTTAAATATTAGATCTTCTTACTGACTTTAGATCATTTGATGTTGATCCTGTCCACGTAGTTGAGTCAGTGAGATAAAAAAAAATAGCTTTTTGATACTCAAGAGGCATTTTGGGGGGTAGAGATAGGGGTCTTGCTATATTGCCCAGGCTGGTCTCTATCCTTCTGCCTTAGCCTAGGAGGTGCTTCTTATTAGCACTGATACATGAATTTTCTTTTTTATGTGTATTTTCTATTGAATTTTAGTACATAACTAAACTCTGCCCTTAAACCTAATAATTTAAGCCTTACCCATAGTTAAAGAGCTTCCTTTTGTAGATAAAATTTTTTAAATATTTTTTAAATGTGCAAATAAGGACTGGTAACAGGACTCTAGAAGAGAACATTTTGAAATTGTTCATTAGTCCTAAGAGTAGATTGGTACCAGATTGAAATGTAGGATAACTTGATTTGAATGCTTCTGAGTTCATATAGTGAAACTCTGAGTGAGCATATCCAATTTTTAAATCCATTAAATAGGGAATAAAACACGTCTCCTAACCACATACAAGACATACACGGTAAAATACTTTTTCAGTAAAGACTTTTCTGTACCACCTGATAAGGCTGTATATAATTCAATGTTTATCAATTTCAAAAGGTTTGAACCAGCCTTTTAAGCTATGAGCTGAATATATTCTCTTTTTTCCCTATTGGTGAAGCAACTGAAACTTTTTATACTCAGGTAAGTGTGGAATACCTGAGTAGAAAAGTTATTTATAACTACTTAGTAGAGAAGTGGTATCAATTGTATTATACGTATAAGTAAATCATAATAAAATAAAACATAAAACTTTTTCCAGTAAAAAACTTTCAAATTCATTCTTTTTGGAAAGGTATACCTGTTTTTCATGTGTTAAAAAAGCACTTTTTGATTCTGTAGCCTTCGAGAGTAGCCTAAATATTTGATAATTATTGCTATCAAAAAGCATATCAATGATTTGACATTCAGCTTGAGAACATGTATCAGACTTCCAATTTTTTTTTAATTTAGTTACTAACATTTTAGTTATTCTGTAACTCAAAGAGCTCAAACCATTAATTGTAATTATTTTTATCCTATTAGTTTTTTAAATAACTTTTTTCCTAGCTTTAGTTACCTAGTGTCAAAACATAGCAGTGATGGCTTGAAAATTTTGTTTGGTTATCTAGCCGTTTTCAAATATAACACCATTTTAGCACATAGTAAGAGTTTGGAGAATATTTATTGACTTTTCTGGATACTTAGTATTGTCTGAAATTTTCATTAACAAAATCAGTGCTTGGAAGAGAAATAATGTTATTTATTTGCATTGTTTTCATTAAATACGTTAGAAACATTATAAAGTCTCACTATATTAGTTGACATTTCCTACTCATATGCAGTACATGGTAGCAGCAGATAGGGTGATTGAAAATATGCTGATGGTAAAAATGTACCAGACCTGTAGTTAAACTTATCCCATAGCCAGGCACGGTGGCTCACACCTGTAGTCCTAGCATTCTTGAGAGGGCAAGGTAGGTGGATTACTTCAGTGCAGGAGTTTGAGACCAGGCTAAGCAAGAGCAAGACCCAGTTTCTACTAAAAAACAGAAAAACTAGCTGAGCATTGTGGTCGGCTATAGTCCCAGCTATTCAGAAGGCAAGAGTATTACTTGAGCCCAAGAATTTGAGGTTGCTGTGTGATGTCACTGCATGGCACTTTACCTGGGGTGACAGAGTGAGACTTTGTCTCAGAAAAAATAAAGATAAGAATATCCCATAGGTGATCCACAAACTTGATGAATTTGCATTATTTGCAGATTTGAATAGAAGCAAACCAGCAACCTAAAGCAAAGTATTAGAGACCATAATAACACCTTATTGAGGAATATATTGGTGGTCACCATTGCTATATTACAGGTAACCATGATTAATCAATAAATATCTCATGCAAAACTATGTAAATGAGTTTAAGTTTTCTCGTAATAGGGTTATATTAGAGACACAAAATAGAAGGAAGACTGCTACAACTCTTAAAGAAAGTTACAACTGTTGATAAGCATTAAAATAAAGACTAATTCACTGATTTTACATAAGCCATACTGTAACAGACAAAAGTAGAGGCAAGAAACATGGCATCAGGAAAGGAAAAATTAGTTCCTTCTAAAATTATTAACATATGTACACTGTGGCTTCTTCATTAGACCTACATTTTATATAAACATATGTGGTTTCTATAAATTGAGCTGAGTATCTTACTAGCTCCGTTATTAAAAGACTAATTTCTCTTTTTGTAATGGTTCCAGAAATTTCTCTGGGATACCTTCACGATAATTTTTTTTTTTTATTTACTGCGTGGACAGATGATAACTATACTACAGTTGAAAGAAGGCCATCTGTGCAGTTTAGGAAATGTAACTCCTGGGGTATATTATTGAAGCACAAATATAACAACTAAATTTAAGTGTTAAGCTCGGTACATAAATTCACTTGTTTAAAAAAGGTCCATTAAGTATTTTCTGTCCTCTAACTTAAAGATTGTTTAATTTGTAATTAATTTTTAGCTCCTATTTTCATTTCAATCTACAGCAACAGTTTCACAGTTTATGACTAAAAACTAAAAAGCATTTTGGCCTGAGGTATGTGTTTATCTTTGTATTTTGATATTACAAATCTCAGACGAGAAAGAGCATTTTCTAGATATTACATGTTTGAGAAAATGATTTGTTTTTCATGAGTGAGGAACTATTTTTAAAGTTTATTTACTGTGGTTATAAGCTAATTAATAATTCATCTATTTCCTAAATACTGAAGTCTTTTTCCCTAACTCCAAGGGGAGAAAAAATGACGGAGTTCAAAATTTAAAATTACATCTTTGCAATTCATTGTCTTTTTTCCTTGATGATGGTAATTTTCCAGTATAATATTTTGAATGTATTTTTATGTTCATTTTTTCCTCTGTTTATGAAGACATAGGAGATGTACTTTTTTTTTTTTTGAGACAGAGCCTCAAGCTGTTGCCCTGGGTAGAGTGCTATGGCATCACAGCTCACAGCAACCTCCAACTCCTGGGCTTAAGCGAATCTCTTGCCTCAACCTCCCAACTAGCTGGGACTACAGGTGCCCGCCACAACACCCAGCTATTTTGGGGTTGTAGTTGTCATGGTTGTTTGGCGGGCCTGGGCTGGATTCAAACCCACCAGCTCTGGTGTATGTGGCTAGCGCCTTAGCCGCTTGAGCTACAGGCACCAAGCCTGTAGATGTACTTTTAATTTCATATCTTTTGAAGCCTTATTTGTCAGATTACTCCAGTGAATTAAATGAAGTATGCTAAAGACTTTCACTGTGCAGCTGAGAAGTAGTTAGGCTGTTTCATTCTTTACTATTTTTCTTCACCTTATTACTTACTGTTATACTCTGTACCAAAAACTTTGTGAATTTTTACTGTTTCTTTAACAGAGCTTTCTAATCAGTTTGGGGAAACAGGTTTGTATTCATGAAATTCTGCTACAAATCTTATTTTAAACATATTATTTCACTGAAGGACAGAATAGTTATTTTGGTTCCTCTTGCTAATTCTGCCTATTAAATTTGACCAAATACACCAGGTTGTCTTCTAGTTATCTTTATAGACTGTTACTTAATAATGCTGTTAACTCAGTATAGTGTTTAGTAATAGTATATAAAATGCACATTTTGGTCTAATTTCACCATGGTCAAATATTGGCGTTAATATTCAGCTTTGGCCATTATAGAATGAACGTCTGAATCCAAGAACCTGAAATATTTTTCTCTCTGAAAAGTGATTATCCATAGGTTTTTTTGTCAGTGATTTTAGTAGGCTTAATACTTAAAATTTGGTTATATTATTACAGGAGTAGTGCTTTCTCAGCATTTTCAGCTGAAAAATGACAGTATCAAGCATGTGCACAAATTTTGAGGTGCCAAAAATGACATTGAAGGAGGCGTTGAGCTGTTTGGTCTTCTAAGAGCTGAGACTAGAGCCACCAATACCTCTATTTTCAGACGTAATTTAGAAAATTTTTCTCCAGAGGGAAACTGAAAATAAAATATCACATATAAGTTAACTTTTACTTAGTAGTGCCATATAGTAAAATCAGAGAATGGAGTGTTTCTCCTAATAAAAGCTGCTTAACAACAGCTGGTCGTAGTCCTCTTTAAAAAACAAAAACAAAAAAAGAACACTTTTAACTTAAACAACCAGTTCAGAGTTTTCTTTAATCAGAGTAGACACATCTATGGAAATTTCCTTTGTAGTGGTTTTCTTTATAACAAGAGTTGATCTGTAGCAAATAATTTAACCTGGAGGGCGTATAGGGGGAAAAAATGCCTACTAGATTGAAGCATAATCATTCTAGGTGTCACTGGATTGAGAATAGTAAATGGGTAGGCCTCTAACGAACAGTTAAATATTTTTCCTATGGGTTTTTTGTTCTTGTTATTGCTGCTGTTTTACACTACTCTCACACATGTAGTTTTGTCATTTATCTTTAGAACTTTTACGAAAGGGAAATTTTGCTGTGCAGAGACAATTTTATTTTCAGAACCCAGAAAAAACTTTTGAATTCCTTTTTTTTACTGTTAACTTCCAGAAAGCAAGAAATGTATAAATGTATTGTTTTAAACCTCCAATATTCTTAATATTAATGAATCTTGATTTGTTCTTTTGAAAAAAATTTCAATTGTTATTGAAATGTATAACCTGGGGCATAAATTAAAGGGGTAATTTGGGTGTAAAACATATATACATGTTTTTTGTAAAGAAGTCTTTTAAAATTGTTGATTTGAATTTAACTTGTAACACATAAATATTATATCCTTTAACATTAGGCTTAGAACAAAAGTTCTCTGGTTTTCCTTCTCAATCAACAGAAGATTCTAAGTAATAAGAAAGGAAGTCCTACTTATACCTGGGCATTTGGGTATATAAAGTTTTTAACCATTCTTCATCCTCTTGGTAGCTATGTTTAGGGGAAAGTAAACACCACATGTACACCTTACTAAATTAGAACTAATAGATTAACACCTGCATGCTCAACATGAGAGGAAAATCTCAATAAAATTTAAGCAGGAGGAGGGAGGAGAGGGCAAAATGGGGTGGGTAAATTCCACCCAAAGGGTACATTACACAGGTGTATGGCACACTACCTGGGTGTTGGACACACTTTCTAATTGGACTCTAATCTTGCAAATGCAAACTGTGGACTCTAATCATTTGTTACCCCCATATTAATATTATCTTTAAAAAGTTTCCTTTCCAATGTTACGTGTATAATAGAGCTAAACCTTGCTTAATTTAAATGTGGAGCTCTGTACACTATTAATGTCATTTCTAACGTCTAATAATAATTACTAGTTTTCTCATCCTTTTTTTTGGAAATAAAGATTTGTTACTAAGTCAAAGGTAGTTTTCTTCGGTCTTTAGTATGCTTAAGTGGTTTGGGGCCAATTTGTATTAGAACTTCTCATCAAGGCTTTTATTTGCTTGTTTTCACTGCTTCAATTATGTATTACTCATGTGACTAGAGATAGGGTTTTTAATGCAAGCCTGTAAATAACAATAACATCACTGTATTATGAATAATGTACATATACATGTACACATAGCAATGTAGAGATTACGTTTTGAATTGTGTTTGTCTTCTTTTGACAGTTTCATCCTTAAGTTCTATTTACCAATAAACTTAAAGGTCTTATGATGTTGTTTGTATTGGCTTGAGGAATAAGATAACAAGTTATAATCTTCTTTAAAAACTTATTTTTAGTAACTGATCAACATAACTTCAGTTGAGTTACTGGAATTCTCAGCATACTTTTCTGGACCTATAATCTAGTGTATACCAATGTTGTAAACTTAAAACTCAGGGGGAAAAAGGTTCCTCAACTTGAGATCTTCTCTCCAGATCTCCATTCTTTGGAGTTCCATGAGTGTGACCAGAAGAACTTGGAACCGTTGAAACTCAAATGTAGGTAGGTAAGTGTTCACACCAGCGCATGCGTTGATTGCCTTATATCTCTTTGTATATGCATCTGTATTGCACCCCCTCAGTGCCTTTCTTCCTCCCCATAGATCATGTAGGGCCTGTGTCATTTTGATATTATGTAATTTTGTAAATCTGTATTTTGGTCAGTATTTGTCTGTGATGTGTGTCAGGAGCAGTTTTTTTAAAAAAAATCTGCAAATGTTTATGACATTGTGCTGTCTAAAGACTGTCTTTCACACATAAGTGTTTGCTGTGTATGGGCCTGGGTTGCATTTTTGTGAATTGCTGTGTTTGTTGAGCTCTCGTAACATTACCCTGGAGTTGCTGGTATTTACTGAGGGATGAAAAGTCTTAGTCTTGCAGTTGTTTAACTTAACCTCTCTACTGTGTCGAGAGAACAAGAACTATTTCTAGTTCCAAGAACATCTTCCTGTTAGTATTTCATTTGAACATTCATGATCCCAAGAGTGTCAGCGATTTTCCTTTGAAGCATTCTTTGGACAATAAATTTTTTAAAAGACGATTAAACTGGGACGGCACCTATGGCTCAGTGAGTAGGGCGCTGGCCCCATATACTGAGGATGGCAGGTTTGAACTCAGCCCTGGCCAAACTGCAACAACAAAATAGCTGGATGTTGTGGTGGGCGCCTGTAGTCCTAGCTACTCGGGAGGCTGAGGCAAGAGAATTGCCTAAGCCCAAGAGCTGGAGGTTGCTTGAGCTGTAATCCTACGGCACTCTGCCAAGGACAACAAAGTGAGAATCTGCCTCAAAAAAAAAAAAAGATGACTAAACCAGTCCTTTGTTTTTATTTGTAAGAATATCAGTGTTTATCCTGCCCAACCAGGAATCCTACACCAAAACCACCACCATCACCTACTAAATGGTAACATACTAAATTGTAACTGAAGTAGGCTAACAGACTCAATCTGGAATATTCTTCTACGCTTGAGCCCTACTCAGATAAGCAACATGAGATGTTCAGGTGCTTTATTAATGTAATTCCTCTCAAAATATTTGAGCACCAAAATCTAGGATTCAAACCATGCTCTTAAATTCTTTTTTTCCTAATATCACTGCTGCTCAGCTCATCATTGAACTTAATGTTTTCCATGTTTTCTCCTTCTCCTCATGTCCTAGAAGAATTAGGTGATCCTTTGACATCGGTTCTTAAACTTTGGGTCTCAGGATGCTTTTCGTGCTAAAATTTATCAAAGACCTCAAAGAACTTCTTTGTGTATATGGATTATATCTATTTACTGAAATAGAAATTAAAAGGAGAAAATTTTTAAGTTATTTAGTGTTGCATTTTTAAATAAAATCCATTATATGTTAATAATAAATGCCATTTTAATGAAAAATATTTTCAAAAGCAACATTGCTACAAAGAATAGCATTTTATTTTGCTGTTATTATATGATGGTGAACAATATAATGGCTACTAATACAATTTGGTGCCATTGCCTGGGTTCATGCTAAAATACCAGCAGTTTTACCTACCATTGTTTCTGTACCACTAGTAAATGTCAACAGAGTTAAAAAGGCAAATAAAAGTTTGGTGTTTTTATGAAAATAGTTCTGGTGCGGTGCCTGTGGCTCAAAAGAGTAGGACACCGGCCCCATATACAAGAGGTGACGGGTTCAAACCTGGCACCAGCCAAAAAAAAAGAAAAGAAAAGAAAATGGTTCTGACATTGTGATACTCTGAAAGAGTTTCAGGGATACCACTTTGAGAACCATATTCTGGGATGTGTCTTTGTCCATAAAATGAAAGTTTGAGTAAAGTTTTTTCCTCCTCCTTTTCTGGGCTTTCAGTATCCAAGGAGAATGACTTGCCTCCAGTCATTGTGAACAAATTTTAGAGTTACTTGAGTATGATTATTATTTTAGTTATCATCGTAGATATAAAAGAAAGCACCCAATTGGTCCAAAATGAGTCTGTCCAATTGGATGACTACATATTTTTCTTTTGTGTGTGGTATGTGTGTTGTATGTGAGTATATAATTAATTTGGCTCCTTGGGTAGTTATAAAACACATTTCACAAAGCAACATGACTTTCATGAATTGTGGCAACTCCTACTGTATGCCATTTGGCTATGCTATTTTTTTCTCTGATCTGTCACAATTTCAAATAATTATACTTCAATGAGTGTAATTTTCAATAAGTACAATAATCTCTTTACCACTTCTTAATTTACTGTTCTGCTTTTCCCCAGAACCAAAATTTTTATCATAAAAGCAGTCCAAGAAAACGGTAGATATGCCAAGCTAGGAGAACATGATGAGCATTATCTTCTAAGTGATAGTCTTCTGTTGAATTATCTCCTTCATAAGATTTGTTACTCCTCTGATGTCCCTAGACTGTTGGATTTTTATAATTTGTACCAACAGAACTGAGGGGGTGTGTGATGCTTACATATATGCAGACATATAGTAGAATTTAACTCTCATTCAATGCATGCGCTAGTGCTCACGCTTACGTACCTGAAATTTGATGATTCAACAGCTCTGCAGTATTTGCCAAAGTAGTCAAATTGAATAAATAAAAAAATAAAAATACTGGTAAAGAACAAGAATCTGCAGAGGTGATCTACTAGTAAAGAACTCTATCTCCTGGTAAGTAATCAAAATAACTTCTAACTTGGAAAGCTCCTGGATGCATGATCATTATAAATACTTAATGCAAATACTCTGCCAATATAACATTATATATCCTGTATTTTGCCTATAAGATAATGTGTTATAATAGCTTAATTGTGTATTCGGAAAAAATATTTAACACCAAAAGTAAAAAAAAACAGCATTTAATTAAATATACTATATTCTTTTATTTTTATCTCCTTTTAGAATAAGAGAATTCATAATTCCATTGCAAAACTTCAAATTGTTTTAGGCTATTTGAACTCTAAATGTTAACTTCTCTTTTTCTCAGCTTTATTTTCTATTCTTATTTTGGTAATAGACCCCTTTCTAGAATAGATGGGCCCCCACGACCAAACCAGTTAATGGTTTGTAATTATCTTGTCATCCGTGTTCAGGGACAATAAGCCCTTTGACTGTCTCTTCATACTTCATTCTAAGAGCAGAAAAAATTAACAAAGACCACCAAGCAAGTAATCGACTGACATGTGAGATTGCTCAATCCTGCCTTTATGTTCTTTTCTGATAATCAACCATCTACCTCCTTATCTATAGGTTAAGAACTGCGAAGAGTAATAAAGAGATTAGCAGGTCAACCTTGTCAAGGGATTTGAGCTATAAGAAACTGTTTTATAGCTGCGTTTTACCTTTAGATTCCAAATAGGTAACTTCAAAGAATTTGGGGAAAATTATTAGCTTAAAAATGGCATATGATTTTAAAGAGAAAAAAAATTTTTTGAAAGAACATTATGTCTTTAATGAGCAAGTTATAATAGTAATAGTGTTTTGCATAAATGTCCTCATGTCTTCTTAGCTTATTCTGAGAGGGAGCACTTTTTGATTTCATTTTGGTTTATGAACTTTGCTGCAGGCATTCTGTTATCATTGCCCATGAAGATAATGAAAATCCAAGACCTGTTTAATATTTTAAAATCGGTTAGTTGGTTAGAAAATGAAAGCAATGATGACAAGGCCATGTTGATCTCTTCTCTTCACCTCTCAAGCCATATTTTCCTCTCTTTTTACTGAGATGATCTGTCACTATAAATAAAAGCTTTAAGAAGAAAAAATTGTAGGTATCTCATTTTTTCCTTGTTAAAACTGCATTCCCTCATAGCAGCCATCAAAGAATGCTGTGCTTGCAGATACTCAGAACCAATCATTTTTGTGTACATATTACTTTTCATTTTTATTATGAAGTAACTGTTTTTAAAGGATTCTGAGATTTTTGTCTTCTTTCTTCATCTTTATTAACTTGCTGTTTTTCTTACACTTTTTGTATATTCTGTGATTTCCTGTTACTTTCAAATGTTACTTTGTCTAACTTTTCACTCCAAAACCAGAGATAATGTTTAATTATTTCACTTCTTAAAAGCCTGATGTTTAAAGGTGTAAGATTATGTTTTTTAAAAAGACTAATGATTTGATATATTCTTTATTTTCATTTCTAGTTTTTTGGTTTTGGGTTTTGTTTTTTTTTTTTTTTTTGGTCATTGAAAAGATTTAAAACTCAATTCTTCTGAACTAACATGTTTAAATGTCCATATGAATGAGCTTCATTTTCCTTTACCGGGATCTATATAGCATTGAATTTACAATAGGGAGAATAAGAAGTATTTTCTTTTTACTAATGTTCATTTGACATGTGAACACTTTGTTTTATTTTTTTACAGATTCCCTTCAAGCTCAGCTTATCAATATGGGCGTTATTCCTACTCTAGTGAAATTACTGGGCATCCACTGCCAAAATGCTGCGCTTACAGAAATGTGTCTGGTTGCATTTGGTAATTTAGCAGAACTTGGTAAGTTTTAGTCATGGACCACAGATGTAATTAACTTATTAATACATTTATAATAAATTTTCTTTTGTATGTTAAGAACTTGGAAATTCATTTAGATGATATTAATTTTTTTAAGCATTTGAGACATTCACTTTAATATTTTAAAAGTAAATCCAATTAGATCTTTTAATTATTAATAGTTGTAACTACTTCTTCCCTAATTATTTTATGTATTATGGTTATAATTTCTATACATTATATAGAAATAAGATGTTGTAATTTCTTGCATTTTATATAAACTTATCAGGAAAAGAAGAGTCTTGTTGAGTAAGGTAGGTGGTTCTTCCACTTTTCACAAAATTCAAAGTTACAGTACTTTTTTTTTTTATAAGAATATATTTGTAACAGTATTAGGAAATGAAATGTGACAAGTCCTTAAAAATCAGAAGGCAATCAGAAGGCAGGCAGAATAAGGCCAAATCTGGGGACACCTCCTAGTCATACCATAGAAGAGAGATGGGGTGTGGAGGCTCGCAGTCCTCTTCTGTGGTTTATTTTTCCTCTGTGTTACATATTAACCATCCTGTCTTCCCTATTTTTTTTTCTCCTCATCTCCCTTCCTTCCTATGACTCTTGACAAAAGTTACGACTCCTAGTCTGGCTCTATCCCACAACCATGTTCATAATAAATTTTTTTTATGGGCATAGTTAAGTGAACTGGTGTTTTGTTGTAGCTTTAAATGTAATAGTTGTAAGAAACAAATACACAGATTCTGTTAATTATCCTCGTATTATAAAGAAACAAAAGTAACACCAAGACTTCTAATCTTGGTTTATCTCACTGAACATTCATGTCTCTACATCTTACACATTGAAGTCTTGATTTTTACTTTGACTTCAAAGTAAGGGAATACAAATTATTTATCAGAGATATTTAGTATCTTATTAAGTGGGTCATTATGACTATTTCTCATCTTTTTTCTTCTCTTTATACTAGCCTAACACATTTTTTCCATCATTCAGGTGAGACCAAGAATGAAAGACCATTCATTAAAGGCTTCACAAAGTTATTTTCTATTATTAAATTGAATGTAGGTATTTGTAATCAGTATAGTTAGTAGAAATGAAACATATCAGATTATAATTCCATACTGATCGTGTCGGCCTTTGTAATAGAAACAAATTGATAAAACTAAAGGAAGAGAGATTTGAACGAAACTCTAAAAGTGGAAGTTATTTACTTTTGCATTTTAAGTAGCTTATAGAACCACACTGTCCAAAGCATAGCTACTAGCCATGTGGCTAATGAGCACAGAAATATAAATAGTCTGAATTGAGATGTACTTTAAATGTAAAATACTCAATGGATTTTGTAGAGTTAGTATGAAAAACTAAATGTAAAACAGCTTGCCAATATTTATGGTGCTTGTGTGTTGAAATGATAATTCGAATATACTGTTGGAATAAAATATTATTTAATGTAACATTTTTTACTAATACATATTAATATACAATTCTATTTTCAGCTCTCATATTTCTGTTGGACAGTGATGTTCTAGAAAATAAACTCTCCAATAAAGTTATCCTTTCCCCTGGATAGGCCACTCCCCCCACCTTTTTTGAAGTTTTAGGACAGGACATAAAAGAGTCCTTGGGTAGGCTATTCTGGCAGGGGCTTATATAATTGCAATTGCTTGCTCAGGATCATTTCATTGCTTTTATGGTTGTATGTCTAAATTTTATAAATGCTGCTATTTTAGAAGCTGTGCATAACTCTGCTGCTGAACCTCAGGGGAAGGGAGTTGTTGGTCCGCTATAGTCCAAAAACTGTCATCCATTTTTCTTTTTTTGAGACAGAGCCTCAAGCTGTCACCCTGGATAGAGTGTTGTGGCACCACAGCTCACAGCAACCTCCAATTCCTGGGCTCAAGCGAGTCTCTTGCCTCCACCTCCCAAGTAGCTGGGACCACAGGCGTCCGCCACAACACCCGGCCATTTTTTGGTTGCAGCCGTCATTGTTGTTTGGCGGGCCTGGGCTGGATTCGAACCCGCCAGCTCAGGTATACGTGGCTGGCGCCTTAGCTGTTGAGCCACAGGCGCCGAGCCTGTCATCCATTTTTCAAATGGGAGTTGAGGAGAAAGGACTAGTTATCATTACCTCCTCTGGTGAAATGAATATATTAAAAGCTATAGTAATAGAAGAAGATGGGCCTTGATGGAGTTTAGTCATAGGGATCTTGCATTTTATAATAGAAGGGGGTCCTGGATTTATATTAAACCTCACTCACCTTTACAGTCAGTCATCCTCTGAAGTAAACAGGGCCTAACCTTAAAGGTAATCCAACCCTGTGATTTATTTAGTAATATGAACTTGGGATCATGCTTCTATAGTAGGGGAGTTCTTTCTGAGAAAGGCAGTTAGTACATGTGTATTTAAATTACATAGACAAAAAACTTGCACATTTGAACTTTTAAATCATTCATGATATAAATATTTTGCTGTGTTTAAAACATTACAATATAACATAAAATATTAACACTTCTTCAGAAGTGCCTCATAGAAACCCAGATTTTAAACTACTTCCCTTAAGGTAATAGTTTTAAACTTCTTGGACTGTGACCAACAATAAGGAATGTAACTTGTGTTACTCTTAACTGCATAAACATCCAAAACTAAACAGTAGTTTAGTTACGATTTTTACCATATTCAGTGCACTCTGGTAGTTTATATTCTATTTTCTAAAATTCTGGCCACAGTCCTAATTGATTACTTATTAGTAGATCTGTATCTGGCATTTGAAAAATATAACCTTATAGGATCTCCATTGTATGAGAATCATTTGAAAAGCAGTTTTTTGTGTTAGAGAAAAAAAATCTTTGCTGCATTGTCTCTTAAAAAAGAACTTGAATTCTCACACAAGTCTTTAATAGTTGCACTGTCATTTCTGATTGTATTATCTGTAGTTACTATATGTTTAATATGTATAGCTTATCTGTTATGAATTTGGTTTATTCAGACTTTAATTAGGCGCTTAAAATTTTAATGGATGTGACAAAAATCTCAATGATTATGCTTGCTTTGCAAAACTAATATTTTAAAGTTTCCCTATGGTGCACCATGCCAACAAGTGCTTTCTCAGTAAGCAGTGTTTTTACTGAGCCCTCTGGATTTCAAAGATGCCTATAAAAACTGTGTTAGAAGAGTCAAAGGGAATGCTTTGGGATTGAATCCTATTAATTTATTTTGGTGGATAAAAAAGTGACAAGTTTACCAAAAGCTAAAAACCTGGTATTAAACATAACTAAATTGGGAAATGGGAGTTTTGATTGGACAAATGAATAAGGAAAAATAATTTGGGGACAAAAATCAGAGCACAGCATACTGGTCGAGATAAGTAGAAAGTTACAAACATAACTTTGCCTATCTTATTGTTTCCATAGCACACTAGGAAAATAATATCGTTGAAAAATTGCTTCTAAACACTTTCATATGAGTTGCCTGTGTTAACATACCAGATATGTTTGGGAGATTGCCTAGACTACCTCTTTTCAGCCTTGTTTCCCCCATTCAATATGAAAAGATGGATATAGACCCAGTTTAATTCAGCCCAGTTTCATACTTTCTAGTTTCTCCTATTCTATTTGAAGGAAAAAGGGTAAAAGGCAAATTTTTCTTTATCTACTATGACTTCTAGCATTTACATCATAAGTCAGTTATGCCCAGGTAATAGAGGGGTTATACATCAACACAGCAATGGAACACATATGCCTCAGAATAATTTTTTACCCATGAGTTCACAAGTATTCTATTTTTGTTGACTCAGGTAAATATCAAGTGTCTTAAACATTCGTATTGCAAACTTCTGGATATGATAAAGATAAAATAGAAAATAATTTAACAAGTGTGGTCTTTTGGAATTGGGGGCAGAAAAGAAATAACTAGCTGTCTATTAAGCTTTATAAATTTTGTGGGATTGAAGGTGTTTGCATATTTTTAAGTAATGAAAAGATCTGCTTCCTCCTGATTTTTATTTGTGTACACACAATATTAAAGAGAAGTTGTCCTAGTTCATATTTACCCATAATTTTTTTATATTTAAAATTATAGCATAAATATACCTTTTTAATGTTTTCATTCTTATTTAACATTATGGATTAAACAGCGTGTTATTTCCCCTCTTTTTAAATTTTAGTTGGAAACCAACTCTGTGATAAAAAGCTTCATTTTTTAAAGGCTCAAACCCGCTAAGAAAAAAACAAAATGGGGCAAGAACATTTTGTGACCCATCAACTCTTATTGCTCCTAATCATTTTTTTTAGCACATAATTGATTATCAGTGGCAGAAAACTAGAGAGGTGAGGGCAGCCTTTAACATGGAAGATATTTAAACAAATAGAAAAAAGTAACTTGGAGGAAGTAGAAACTTCAGGGTAGGAAAAAATTACTAATCTTCAGATAAATGAGAAAAAAAACCATGTAAGCATGAAATTATAACAGGATACTGTTTTTAAAGAGAACAAAAGAGAGCTTAAATGTTAAAAACAGTAAAGATGAAAGAAAATGTGTAGAGAAATATGGAAAAGTAAAGCAAAAAAAAAAGATAAAATTAAATGCAAGATTAGAGCATTATATCTAGAAAGAAATGTTAGGAAGAAATTGCCATATAACTCAAGAACCAAAGTACACACTTTCCAGATTGAAAGCATCTATTAAATGTGTAGCCTAATAGATGAAAATAGATCCAGACCATAGCACATCAATGTGAAATTTTAGAATGCTAGCAATAAAGAAAACATCTTAGAAGCTTCTAGAGAGTGTAGAAGGCATAAAGTTGCATAGAAAAAATTCCGAATCAGCAGATGTCATATCTGAAACACAGCCAAAAGAAAATGGAATTTTCTTTCAAAAAATTTGCTTTCAAAAATTTGAAGGAACCCAGAGCAGTTAGACAAGAAAAGAAAGAACATCTCAATGGAAAGGACAAAATCAAATTATCCCTGTTTGGTTATTCTATATGTATGATGAAATTGGTCTGCAAAGACTCTACCAAAAAAATCTTAGAATAAACAAATTAAGTTATAGGATACAAAATCAACAAAAATCAGTAGAGTTTCTATACAAAAACAACAAACTAGCTGAACAAGAAATCAAGAATTCAATCCCATGTACAATAGCTACAAAAAAAAAAAAAAAAAAAACTAGGAATAAACATAACCAAGGAGATAAAAGACCTCTGCAAGGAGAACTATATAATACAAAACACTGATTGAAAAAAATTAAAGGGGATGGATCCTTTTGTAGTTCATAAACATGATGATTGGTTGTTCACACGCATGTGTGAAATGTTCTTTCCTCAGATCCTCATACTTTGTTATGACATTGGCACATTACCTTCTGACATGAAAAGGGGGAAAAAAATTAAAGAGCATACAAATGGGAAGACAGCTCATGCTCATGGAGCAAAAGAATTAATACTGTTGAAATAATCATGCTACCCAAAGCAATCTAAAGATTCAGTGCATTCCCTATTAAAATACCAATGACATTCTTCACAAAAACAAAAACAATCCTAAAATTTATGGAATCACAAAAGATTGTCAATAGCCAAAGCAATCCTGAGCAGAAAACAAAGCTGAAGGCATTGTACTACCAGACTACAGATATACTACAAAGCTGTAGTAACCACAACAACATGGTACTGTCATTAAAAACAGACATACAGATCAACAGAACAGAACAGAAGCCAACTGATTTTTGACAAAAATGCCAAGAACACTCATTGGGGGAAAGACACTCTTCTATAAATGGTGCTGGGGAAACTGGATATCCATTCTAGAAACTAGATCCCTACCTCTCATCCAGTACAAAAATCAACTGAAAATGGATCAAAGACCTGGGCAGCACCTGTGGCTCAGATGGTAGGGCGCCAGCCCCATATACCAAGGGTGGCGGGTTCAAACCCAACCCTGGCCAAACTGCAAGAAAAATAGAGCCGGGCGTTGTAGGTGCCTGTAGTCCCACCTACTTGGGAGGCTGAGGCAGGAGAATCGCCTAAGCCCAGGAGTTGGAGGTTCCTGTGAGCATTGTGACGCCACGGCACTCTACCGAGGGTGACAAAATGAGACTGTCTCTACAAAAAAAAAAAAAAATATATCAAAGACCTAAATAGAACACTTGAACCTGTGAAACTAGTAGACAAAAATATAGGGAAAACATTTTAGGACATTAGACTGGGCAATATTTTAAGACTTAGAGTCACAGGCAAAGAAAAGCAGAAGTAAGTAGGATTATATCAAACTAAAAGTTTCTGTACAGCAAAGGAAACAACAGAATGAAGAGAATCTCCAGAATGGGAGAAAATAATTTGCAACTTGTCTGATAGGGAATTAATATCCAGAATATAAAAAGAACATCTCAATAGCAAAAAACCTATCAATACAATTAAAAATGGCCAAGTGATCGAAACAGACATTTCTCAAAAGAAGACATACAATAAATATGGGCCAATAAATATATGGGGAGGAAAGGGTTCAACATCACTAATCAGGGAAATTAAATCAAAACTACAATGAGGTATCGTCTGACCCCAGTTAAGATGGCTGTTATCAAGACCAAATGTAACAAATACAAGCATGTAGAGAAAGGGGAATTCTTATATATACATAGAGAACTGGACCCTCACCTTTCACCACTAACAAAAATTGATTCTCACTGGATAAAAGATTTAAACTTAAGACACAAAACTATAAAAATACTAGAAGAGAGTGAAGGGAAAACACTTGAAGATACTGGCCTGGGAAAATATTTTCTGAGGAGGACCTCCCTGGCAATTGAAGCAACACCAAAAATATATTACTGGGATCTGATCAAGCTAAAAAGCTTCTGCATAGCTAAGGGCACTGCAAGTAAAGCAAACAGCCTTCAGAATAGGAGAAGATTTTTACAGGTTATGATTCTGACAAAGGTCTCATAACTACTCCGATTGTACGTGAAGCCCTCACACTGTACTCCATGACTGAATTATTGTACACAGTTATGACTCAATAAAAAATAATTAAAAAAAAAAGGTCTCATAACTAGAATCTGCAGAGAACTCAAATCAATAAGAAAAGAAATAACCATTTCTTTGTGGGCAAGAGACTTGAACAGAAACTTATCTGAAGATAACATGTGAATGGCCAGCAAACACATGAAAAAATGATTATCTTTAATCATCAGAGAAATGTATATCAAAACGACTTGAGATATCACCTAACTCCAGTAAGATTAGCCCATATCATAGAATCCCATAACCTCAAATGTTGGCAGGGATATGGAAAGAAAGGAACACTTCTCCACTGTTAGTGGGATTGCAAACTAATATAGCCTCTTTGGAAAGTATGGAGAATTCTCAAGGAACTAAAAGTTGACCTACTGTTTGATCCTGCAATTCCATTACTAGGTATCTACCCAGAAGAACAAAAATCATTTTACAAAAAGACATTTGCACCAGAATGTGTATTGCAGCCCAATTCGTAATTGTCGAGTTGAAGAAGCAACCCAAATGCCCATCAGCCCTTGAATGGATTAACAAATTGTGGCATATGTATGATGGAATACTATGCAGCCATAAAGAGATGGGGATTTTACATCTTTTATGTTTAGCTGGATGGTGCTGGAAAATATTCTTCATAGTAAAGTATCTCAAGAATGGGAAAAGAAGTATCCAATGTACTCAACACTATTATGATACCGATATATAATCACTTACACGTTTGTACGAATGATAAAACAACTATAGTCCAGAAAGAAGGAGGGGAGAGAGGGAGAGAAGAGGGCAAGTGGAAGGAGCATATTTGGTGAGATCTCACCTAATGTTCAAAATGCAAGGATACATTTCAAAACAACTAAGAATATTATAAATGTCTTACCACAAAAAGAAAGTGTCGTGATGGTTATGTTAATCAGTTTGATTTAAGCATTCCACATTGTATATCAGATCATTACATTGTACCCCATAAATGTATACAGTTATGATTTAATAAGAATTAAGTTTAAAAAAGATTAGACAACTGGTAGAGTTAAATTAAGAACTACATGGAAAACTAAGCAAATAAGAAACAGCAATTCCAGGGTAGATGAAATAATGTATTATTAAGTACAACTATTGATAGAACCAAATTTTTAGTATAGCTTTATTAGGAAAATGGAGACTATGGTAGAGACAGGGAAGAAAGATAAATAATGCTTTATCCTTCATTGTTAAAAGTTGCTAATACCTAAAGTTCAGTAAGTAGCAGTACAAATGTATTATTTAAATTGGGAAGAAGTAATGCATTTGCTAGAAGAGCTTTATGTACTTCTAAGGAAGAAGGAAAGGAGAGGGAACTGGAGTCTGTTAATATTAGGTCAACTCTTTAAACTTATGTATAATTTTGATAAAGATAAACCCTTAGAAAATGAGCCTTCTTGGTAAAGGTCTATGACCCTTCTGTTAAGGGTGTATGGCATTTAATTCAGATATATCAATCATACTTCATGCTGTCTTTTCACTCTGCACTTTTAGGATGAGTGCAGAGCTTGTGATTTTCCATATTTATGATGGGGCATTGTTTCCTTATCCTGGCAGACAGCCCAAGTTACATAGTAGCAGTGATTCTGGTTTCAGTTTAATAAATTTTGGAGGAATAGAATATGGATTGGAAGGCAAGTGATGCTAATGATATCTTAAAGAATAAGAGCATGTAATTAAATGAAAGGTGGTGTCTGTATACTTCACTATAATTTTATGTTGCTGAAATTCATTTCATTTGGGGAATTCTCTAAAGCTGGAGACCAACCAGCAATGTTCAGGGGACAAATTATCCCTATTTATATCAAATTAGTGTCCTTTTAGGGCAGGGTATACTGGCCTTTGCAGCATGTAGGCTCTGGTAAGTTGGGTAACATTGGAAAATTCACCTTATTCTTACTTTTTTGTCATCTTGGATTGGATTTTCATCATTTTGGCTTAGATTTATTGGTATGTGCATCAAAAGCAGTGTAATAGAAAAAATAGTAAGGGAGTCAGATGAGGGACTAATTTAAATTGGAGGCATCAACTCTAGGTGGAAAAGAGCATTTTCAGGCAATATTTTTAAATGTTTACCTACTATATGCAGTATGCAGTAGCTTTCTCAGGAAGCAGCCTCTATAAAAACAAAATAATTGAAGGAGAAACAGGCATCTACTACAGGAAGGAGGAGAAATGATCTATCAAGCTAATCATAAAGAGAGAGTCTGGGATGCCAGCTCTGCCCCAAACAGAGAACAACTGGTATAGTTTGGATTTCATCAGAATTTTCTGAAAGTTCTCTTGGAAAATTAATAGGATACTTAACACAACCAAAGGAATTGAGAGAATTGGAAAGAAAACTGGATTCTGATTGTATTTGGAGGAAGATTGGTAGACCTTGGTGATTCATTGATGTGAAAATTGAGAACAAATGAGCCCTGACTTCTAGCTTTACATATGAAAAGGGAATGTTAATTTACTGAGTTAAGGAAACCTGGAGGAAAAACAGTCTTCAGGGTATATCAAAAGTCTTTTTTTAGGCATTGAGTTTTGGATACTGGAGAAATACTCAAGTAGAGGTGCCAAATGGCAGATAAATAAATAGCCTGGAGACCAGAAGAGGACTAGTGCTGTATTTGTATAAATGTGTCAACACAGAGATGCTGTTTGATGCCATGGAAGAGAATTAGATTGGCTAGGGTGAGAATAAGGTTTGAGAAGGTAAGAACTCAAAGGACCGACTCCCAAAGGGCTCCAATTAAAGGAAGTCTGGTGGAAAAGCAGAATAGTTACAGGAGACAGCAGAGTGTAGAGGTGGACCAAAACAAGTTTGAAGACGTTTTGGAAATGCATGTGAGTTGCAAAAGTAGAGGCAGTGTACATAAACAATGTTAAGAACAACAACAACAATGTTGTTTACAAACTTGTTTGTAAAGTGAGACAAATGGTAGTTGAAAGAAGTGGAGAAAAGGGAGGTTGTTGTTTTGAATATTTTTTATGTGAAATACCAAGGCATGTTTAAAGCTGATAGACAGTGAGGAGTGTCCAACCTCCAGCTGGTGGGCAGCAGGAAGACTATTTGAGGATTGTTTTGCTTATCTGTGGTGTCCAATATCACAGAAAGTAGGCACAGACCTTTTTCATTTGCTCATCAGTTTTTGTTAGTGTTCATATTTTCTTTTCTTTTTTTTTTTTGAGACAGAGCCTCAAGCTGTCACCCTGGGCAGAGTGCCGTAGCATCACAGCTCACAGCAACCTCCAATTCCTGGGCTCAAGCGAGTCTCTTGCCTCTGCCTCCCAAGTAGCTGGGACTACAGGCGCCCGCCACAACGCCCGGCCATTTTTTGGTTGCAGCCGTCATTGTTGTTTGGCAGGCCCAGGCTGGCTTCGAACCCGCCAGCTCAAGTGTACGTGGCTGGTGCCTTAGCCCATTGAGCCACAGGTGCCAAGCCAATTTTTATTTTATTTTATTTTTTGAGGCAAGGTTCCACACTGTCACAATGATAACTCACTGCAGCCTTGAGCTCTTGGGCTCAAGTGATCTTTCAGCATTAGCCTACCAGAGTGCTGTTATCAGAGGAGTGAGCCACCAGGCCAGGCCTATACAGTTTTAAAATAATGCCTCCAGAGTAACTATTTAGTCCCCTCAGCCAAGAATGTCTTTCAAGAATTGTTTTTAAAAATAGACTTAATGAGCCAGTGCAGTGGCTCATGCCTGTAATCATAGCACTCTGGGAGACAGAGGCGGATGAATTGCTTGAGCTTAGGAGTTGGAGACCAGCCTGAGCAAGAGCAAGACCCCGTCTCTACTAAAAATAGAAAAACTAGCCAGGCATGGTGGTACAAACCTGTAGTCCCAGCCACTCAGGAGGCTGAGGCAAGAGGATGGCTTGAGCCCAAGAGTTTGAGCTATGATGTGAGCTATGATGATGCCACAGCACTCTACCCAGGGCAACAGAGAAGACTCTGTCTCAAAATAACCCCCACAGTAGACTTAGTGTATGCTGTTTATTATTTTCAGAACTAATTATTGAAAATTTGATTTTTGCACTTAGAAAGTTTATTTCTTCAGAACGCATGCCTCAATATTCATTTTAAAATGTTAGGAGACGCAAAAGAAGTTGCACTGTTTCTTTCATACTGATCACCTACAGCACGTAATATTGTGCGACCAACCACCCCAAATTCAGTGGCATGAGGCCAAAACCATTTATTCCTGTGTTCACGGATCTGCAGGTCAACTGTAGGCCGGACTCCTCTGGGTCTTTGCCTCAGGCTGCCGGTCCAGCTGAGATCAGCTTCTCATTATGAGTTGGGCTGGACTCCAGGCTAAAGATAAACAGCAGCCTGAGGGAAGCTCATCTCCTAGCAGTGCCAGAGGTAGCAAGAGCGTGAGCTCTGCTGCACTAGCATACTTCAAGTTTCTGCTAGCAACCCACTGGCCAAAGCAAGTCATATGGTGGAGCTCAACATCAAGTCTGTAGCCACCAGGAAACCAAAGCAAAGCACGTGGCCAAGTCCATGGGTCAAAGGGGCAGTGAAGTATACTGCTTCTATGGCAGTTGGGAGAGGGGAGGAGTGAATATATTTTAATAGCAATCCAATCTACTACATCCCTTTTGACTAAAACCAGGCTGCTACCTACTGTCATTGTGCTAATGGAACCAATATAGTGAGAAATATCATGAAATCAAAGGCCCTTATTATAATAATCTAATGTGATCAGGCCAATATTTTTATTTTTTACTTAATTTTATTTTTAATTTCAATAGATCTAGACGTTCAAGTGGTTTTTGATTATGTGGATGAATCCTATAGGGGTGAAATCTGGGCTTTTGGTGTTTCCATCACTCAAATAAGTGTACCTTGTACCCAATAGGTAATTTTTTCTTCTCTCACCCACTCACAAACTTGCCCCTTCTGAGTCTCTAGTGTTCATTATATCACTGCGTTGACCCTGTATATCATAGCTTAGCTCACACTTATAAGTGAAAACATGTGAGTTTAGTTTTTCATTTCTGAGTTACTTCCCTAAAGATAATGGCCTCCAGTGCCATCCAAATTGCCAGAAAAAACATTATTTCATTCCTTTTTATGGCTGAGTAGTATTCCATGGTGTATATATGCCACATTTTCTTTATCAGCTCATCAGTTGATGGGCACTTAGGTTGATTCCATATCCTTGCAATTGTGAATTGTGCTGCAATAAACATACAAGTGTCTTTTTAATATAATGATTTCTTTTCCTTTGGGTAGATACCAAAGGAAATTGGGATTGCTGAACTGAAAGGTAGATCTGCCTATACAGGGTATCCCCAAAGGTTGCCATATATACATACATAGGGAAAATGGGAAATTGTAGCTAAATGTACCTTTATTTACAAAATATTCATTAGAAAATTTTATAAAATATTTATGTGTCAATATATAACTATTAAAAATATTAAATATAATATGAGTTTGTTAATTTTTCCTATTTATGACAACCTTTGGGATCCTTGAGAAATCTGCATACTGTTTTCCATAGAGGTTGTATTACTTTTCATTCCCACCAACAGTATATAAGCAGTTCCTTTTCACCACATCTGCACCAACAGAGACTGCTTCTTGACTCTCTAATAATGCCTATTCTGACTGTGGTAAAATAATGTCTCATTGTAGTTTTAATTTTCATTTCTTTGGTAATCTGATGTTGAGCACTTTTTCTTTCTTTCTTTTTTTTTTTTGAGACAGAGTCTCACTATGTCACCCTCAATAGAGTGCCATGGTGTCATAGCTCACAGCAGCCTCAAACTCTCGGGCTTAAGCGATTCTCTTGCCTCAGCCTCCCAAGTAGCTGGACAACAGGCACCCCCCACAATGCCCAGCTATTTTTTGTTGCAGTTGTCATTGTGTAGCTGGCCCCGGCCAGGTTCGAACCCACCAGGCTTGGTGTATGTGACTGGTGCCATAATGAGCATTTTTTCATAGGTTTCTTAGGCCAATCTTTTTATTATTTTATTTTTTTAAATTAAATTAAATTAAATTTATTTTTGTTTGTTTGTTGTGAGACAGAGTCTCACTTTGTCACCCTCAGTAGAGTGCCATGGCATCATACCTCACAGCAATGTCAAACTCTTGGGGGCCAATATATATATATTTTTTTTTAATCAAATCATGGTTGTGTACATGGACAAGGTCTGAAGATGTCAACATGCAGTATTGTTATTTAGTCTGATCATAGTGAAATAGGCTCAGACGCTGATTTTTGAAGAGTTATATTTTATGCAGATTTTGTGATAATTCAGTTAGACCTAGCCTAAATTTGTCATCATGAAATTTTTAGTCAAGTGAATATGAACAAGATAGTATACGTGTGTGTGTATTAGTTTAGCAGTGAGGAGTGATGGTGAGAAATACTTACTTGAGAGAATTCATTTTGTGTATTCCAGGAATAAACTCCAAATGAAACTTACCTATCCATACAGTGGCAATCCTGTCAGAATCTCTATTAATCAACATTTTAACCTAAATGAAACTGCCATAATGATTACATGAAATGAAACTTGTTTATAAATGGTACTACAATTCAGACTTTCTACTAGTTCAGTTTGACTTCACACTTTCAAAGTAGTGACATTTTACTGTGTTGAGTTATAACATTTGTAAAGTAAGGGAGAAAATAGATGCTTCCTGGAAGTAAGGATTTACAAGTTGGACATGGAGGAGGCATTTATGATTTTACTATAACTAAAAATTTCTCAGCATTCACAAAATAACCCAAATAATCTGATTTATGAACTAGTTACATGCAGCCTTTACCACAGTTTCCAGACTCAGGTTCATGGAATCAGAGGTGAGCTGGTTAATTCAGATTTAACAAAAAGTATATTCCTGGGAGATATTCTCAATCTGTAGGTCTGGAGTGGAGCTATCTCTAGATGACTCAAGTTTTGAAACCATGGAACCCAATGTATCTGTACAAAGTGCATAATTAAGGTAGGAGAGTGGAAAGAATAGTTTCAGAAGTTTAGCTGTTTTACATGAGGCAACTCGTTAATGATGTCAACATTGATTTGATTACAGGTTATAGCAAATGTGTTCTTATTGGCCATGACTGGGGAGGCATGATTGCTTGGCTTATTGCCATCTGTTATCCAGAAATGGTGATGAAGCTCATTGTTATTAACTTCCCTCATCCAAATGTATTTACAGGTAAGTTTAAATTTTCTTTAAAACATCTCTTCTAGTCTGAAAATTTACTATTGTCACTGACATTGTAGATTAAAAACAGTAAAATGTGGGTAACAATCTTTTAAACGTTAGATGACTAAACCACGAGAGTGCATCACAATGTCTGATACCTTGGTTTAAAATCTTGCCAAGGAGTCTAAGAAAACATAGCTTCATATTTTCTTCCATGATTTTATTCCTTTTTTGAAACTATTTTATTGTTAACTTGGGAAGGGATGAAGGGGAAAATGCAATGATACTACTTTGACCCTAATGAATCCTGACAGCCTAGAAATAAATTCCCCTCTTGCCTGATGCTTTGGCTGTCAGCAATAGCAATGCTCTTCAAACCAGCAGTTCTCAGCTCGGCACCTGTGGCTCAACGGGCTAAGGTGCCAGCCACGTACACCTGAGCTGGCGGGTTCGAATCCAGCCCCAGCCTGCCAAACAACAATGACAGCTGCAACCAAAAAATGACCGGGTATTGTGGCGGGCGCCTATAGTCCCAGCTACTTGGGAGGGAGAGGCAGGAGACTCGCTTGAGCCCAGGAGTTGGAGGTTGCTGTGAGCTATGATGCCACAGCACTCTATCCAGGGTGACAACTTGAGGCTCTGTCTCAAAAAAGAAAAGATAGTCTCAGTACCTAAGGACAGAGTAGAAGA
>CAUYRH010018664.1:0-45660 GCA_963574655.1 Perodicticus potto
CCAGCTACTTGGGAGGCTGAGGCAAGAGAATCGCTTAAGCCCAGGAGTTGGAGGTTGCTGTGAGCTGCGATGCCATAGCACTCTACCCAGGGCGACAGCCTGAGGCTCTGTCTCAATAAAAAAAAAAAAAAAAGAAAGAAAACTTCTCCTCCCTCAATTTCAGCCCCACAGTAAATCATGTGACACAAGTCTGGCCAATCATTGCATTATATTCTGCTGGCCACCCAGTGATTGGTTCAGAGATGACACATGACCCACGCTGGTCCAATCAGAGGGAATCCTGGAACTTGCAAAGAAGCTCTCTGGCTACCTGTTGAGTACTGGAGCTGGGCCACCTTGCCACCCCTAGGGATAGCCATCCAGGGATGGAGCTAGTCTAGAGGGAGCAGAGCCAAGAGATAGAGAGAGAGAAACTAGGTCCTAGTGATATCCTGGATCCGCCAGCCCTGAAGATGGTCCTACCCACTGACATCTTTGTTTCAGGAGTCAATGAATTCCTTCTCCCATCATCCTAAATAGCTCGGATGGAGTTTTCCTTCACTTTGGACAGAAAGGGCTCTCACTAATTCACTCTCGACAGTGGCCAGCAGGTCAGTGTGCCTTCTTAAAACTGCTCATGTCTCTCCCCAGATTCACTTCCTTGGGGGCCACCTTCTTTCCAGGATGAAGAGGGTAGGAGTTAGGGCCTTTGACGTTTGGGACTTTCAAGAACCAGCAGTCAATTACAAGGTGCTTTGACTTAGACCTGGCCAAAAGACTCGGCATTTTTAGGCAACTCCTTCAGTTCTATTTTGGGTGAACTGACAAGGGCAGGCAAGACAGAGCTCTCTCTCTCTATGGGAGCATGCAGCCTGGACCTTACACTCAGTGTTCAGGAGTTAGGTGGTCTGCTCACCAGGCTCATCCCTCTAATTTTGGAGAATGTATCAGTAAAGAAGCACAAATTTTTCTAAGGCACAAATTTATTTCTTAACTCTCTGTGGCCCTCAGAGAGTTAGGTGGACTGCTCACCAGGCTCATTCCTCTAATTTTGAGAATGTATCAGTAAAGAAGCACAGATTTTTCTAAGTCACAAATTTATTTTTTAAATATATTTTGGCAACTACATTTCAGTATAATCTGATACTACTTTCAACCTATGTGGTGTAATTTAGGCATTTAAAAATATAGTTCAGGGAAAGGGTCCACAGGCTTTCCCAAAGGGGTCCATGATTCAAAATACGTTGAGAATCTCTGTTATAAATTAATAGAATTCCCAACTTTGAGCTGGGCACATGGCTGCTCAGCCTCCCTTGCATCTAACTATGGACATGTAAGTTCTGACCTATAAGCTATGAGTGGAGATAACATCGGGTTTACATCCTTAAAGTGAAGGGGATGCCCTGGACATCTTTCTCCTATCTGTGCACCCTAGCGCTTGAAATGTGGTTGTGTGGGGGAACCATATTGTATCACATGGGAGAGGACAAAATTCCTAGGAATGGGAGAGCAACAAGATAGAAGGAGCCTGGGTCTCCGGGCAATCCCAAAGACCTGAGCCACCATCTGCCTCAGACCATTACACGAGGAAAGAAAATATAAAAACTTCTAACTTAAGTTTCAGCTATTTTGGAGACTTTTAAAAAATAGAACTAAAGAGTTGCCTAAAAATGCAGAGTGTAAGGCAAGGGCCCAATCCCCCTTTCAGAAAATGGATGATGTCTCCAGCCACAGCTGCTTACCCTGAGTCCTACTTTTGCAGCCCAGGCAAGAGTTGATGCTTCTAAGTCCTACTTACTTTGACTTTTTGGATCTTTGAGCTGAAGACAACAGGGAGTGCGGTCCCTCCACAGAAGCCTCCTGCTGATATTCTCTCTCTCCAGGGAGAGAATAGTGCAATGGGGCAGTGGGCTCTTGATGGCTTCTGCCACCACCTGGAAGGACTTAACATTGAAAAGGCGAGAGACCTGCAAAAAATACATGGCACCTGCCATGCCAAGGGAAGATTCTTAGAATCAGGGAAACTGAACCAATTGCTGGACATCTGTGGTGCTGGTCATTGTTTCTGCTGTTAATTGTCAAGCCTCTTCAATTAGGGCACGGAGAAGATTAATTTTTCCTTGAAAATTGATGTGAATGGTCTGCTGGATTTCTTTGAGGTGCTATCCCTCAAAACTTTTCTTAAAGCATCAATGATTCCACCATTCTTACACCCAACCTCTGCCATAAATTTGATGATCTTTCTTCAATTTTAGCAGAGTTCACATTGCTCTGATAGGGGCTTTTTTCTTTCTTTCTTCTTCTTCTTTTTTTTTTGTAGAGACAGAACTTTCACTTTATTATCCACAGTAGAGTGCCGTGGCGTCACATCTCACAGCAACCTCCAACTCCTAGGCTTAGGCAATTCCCTTGCCTCAGCCTCCCAAGTAGCTGGGACTACAGCGCCCACCACAACACCCACCTATTTTTTGTTGCAGTTTGGCCAGGGCCGGGTTTGAAGCCGCCACCCTCTGTATGTGGAGCCAGCACCCTGCCCACTGAGCCACAGGTGCTGCCCAGTGGGGGCTTTTTTCTCATCAGAAAACTGCCCAGACAGTTATAACGAGTTAGTACAAGTTCATTATCGTGCAAAGCCATTTTCAAATCCATGCAAAGGGTTTTTTGTAAGATACATTTCCCATGAGCTTTTTGAAGACTCATAAATGGTAGATGATTTAAGCCCCTAAGTTTTGGGGTGATTTACCATGTAGTAAGTGATTGTGGAGACATTAACCATCCTATAAATACCCCCCAAATTTGGTCATGAAATCAAAGCAAGCCTTGAGCCTCATCTTACCCCAGATACGTCTGCTGTTTGGCTCCCCCATCCCACAGCCAAGTTGGTCACACCACGTCTACGTCCCTCCTGGTGAACTCCTCTTTTGATGGGGGTGGGCAGCAGAGATCTTTACCCACTTGGGGCAAGAAGCTGGCACTGAACATCGGCACATTTCGTCTTCAAGGAAGGAGATCTGAGAGAGTCTCTGGCATAAACCCAGCCAAGGGGTCCCCAGACAGAGGCCTTTCCTTTCTGGATAGTCCAATGGGGACTGTGTGTGTGTGGAAGTGGTTTATAGGAAACCCCAGGAAAGCATTGGAAAAGTCAGCAGGGCCTTGGAGGGGCTGAGAAGGGAGAATTTTTCCTACAAAAGGTCACCCCGTCTCCTGCATTCCTTCGCTGCCTTAAGCTTCTGAGAAAGTCCTTGTTCCTCCTCTCTGGGCACCACCCAAACAATTGCTGCTGTAGTGGAAGGCAGACTCAGGCCCTGGGAGGGGGGGAGAAAGAGGCTTTTCTTTCCTTTTTTCTTTTTCTTTCCCTTTTTGTAATTTGTTTTTTTGTTAAATGAAATTTGTTACACAAAATTTTTAATGTTTATATAACGTGAACTTTTCCCCAATCCCAGGCTGAGACTCCAGGCTCCTGCAGGCCATCTCCAAAGATCTGCCAGGCGTTTAAGGAGCTGGGAGACAACACGGAGGGGTCATTACCGTGAAGCCCCTGGGCCCGCCAAGGGGTGGGGCGCAGCTGGTAGGGCTGGACCCCATCCAGCAAAGTCACGGCTACTCCCTGTGCCCAAAGGCTGGGCCCACCCCTGCAGAATAATGACGCAGCTCTGAAGATCCTGCCACCCCAAATGCCCCCCACAGAAAGAGGCCTAGCTGCTTCTCAGACCCGCCTCCTGCTCTGGTCTCTGACACCTTGTGGAGCCCAGACATTTGTGCTTGGTGCTGGGACTGTTAGAGCTGGCCAGTGAGTCATGGCCTGATTCCCCTTGGCAGGTGCCCGGCAAACCCAACCTCAGAACCAAATGCTCTGAGGCTGAGGCTGCCCCTCGTGTACCTTGCCCTGGTGACAATGTTGAGCTCTGGGGATGGAGTGGGAGGTACTCAGGCCCAGCTCTCAACCCCGTTATCTTCCACTCTCTGAGTGACCTGGGCAGGTCCTCTCACCTCTCAGAGCCTCAGTTTCCTTATCTGTAAAATGAGTACAAATCACTCCTGCCTTGTGGGTTATTGACAAGCCTCAGGAAACTGTTTCCAAGGACCTGTCCCCTTTGGGGCCTAAATAGGGAAGCAGAGATGAGCTTTGTCTAAGCTCATCCGGGGTTGGATGCTGTCTCCAGGGGCTGCAGGAGACCCCACAGAGTCCCAATTGCCAATTAGCAGGCATCTCACCCGAAAAGCCAGAGGGGCCAGCCCAGCTCCCACCACATATGTCTGACACTTCAGCTATCATTTAACATCAGAAAGTTTATTGCAGGCAAGGGGCTCAGCCCTGTCCTAATGGGCCAGCCTCAGGGGTTCTGCCCTTTGAAGAGGGTCTTTATGGTAATTGATGGTAATAGCAGCAGCCAAGGAGCCTGGGGCCCCGGGTAGGAAGCTCCCCCTATAATTGAATTAGCCTAGAAAACAAATCACTTTTGGCCAAAACAAATCACTTTCAATCACAAAGCAACAGGTAAGACCCTAGGACCACAAAGCTTCTGACAACTCAGGGAGTTGGGGCTGATCCCCAAAGAACTTGGGGCAACGGGCTGGTCACAGAGAAGAGACGGACAGGCCTTGGTTCGAGCCAGACCTCTGTCCCCTTGTCCATTGGCCAGGACTGGAGGCCCCTCTTGGGCAGGTTTACATGTGGCCACACATACTTTAGCCACAGGTAAACCTGCCCAAGAGGCGGAAGTGGCCAGGCTGTCATCTAAGCAATAACTGTTGGCCCTTTCTATGTCTGTGAGGTGCCGAGGGTCTTCCTCTTGAGGTAGCTACAGATGGAGATGTTTCCCAAAGGATCAAAGCCCTGGGAGGCCAGTGCTTTGATCCCTCCGGAGATCGCTCACTGGTCAGGCCACAAATAAGGTGACCATCTTGCCTGGGTTTTGCAGGAACTTCCTGGTTTTAGCAGAGTGTGGCTTTTGCCCCTAGAGCCTCCTGACACATGGGGGGCAGGAGGGGAACACGGGCCACATCTGTAGGACATAGTCTCACCTGGTGGATGCCGGGAACCTTCCACTCCCAAGCAGGGGCCTGCCCCCTGCTCTCCAGGCCTGGCTGGAGGATTCCAACACCAGATTCCACCCATCTCAATGGACAGCAAGGAGGCCAGAGACCTGCCAGGAACAAGGAGACCTCACCCGGGGTTGGCCTCTGTGGGGAGAGGGAACGGCTGGTCTGTGCCCCTCTCTCTTCAGGCTGCCGTGGACCAGATACTCACACTCATCTTCAGGGTGAGGGTGCCAGGCCTGTGCCCAGCCTGGTGGGCCCTGTGATCACAATCTTCACAGCAGATGGGGTGGCAGGAAATTAACCACTGGCCACAGTGGATGCCTGGTGCAAGGATGGAAGGGCACCCTGCGAACAGCAGCCCCTCAGTTTAGGACACCCCCAAGGACCTGTGTCAGGGCCAGTGACTCTGGGGAAGGGGACTTGCAGGAGAGGAACCTGAAAGTGCATAGCACAGAGTCACCTGAGCAGGGTACATCAGCCACAGGTGAGGGGGCAGCCCCGTGCTTTGGAAGGGTGTCTGTGAGTAGGTGGGGCACAGGCCAGAGCATGGTGGGGTGAGGTCATCCTCTTCCCTCCATTGTTTCAGCTCCACCCTGCAGAGCCCAGGATTTCCAGGGACAGCCTCGGGGAGGAAGGGCCAATTCACACACCACCCCTTTCTTGCTGTGTGACCTTGGACAAATGACCTATTCCCTCTGAGCGCACCTGCCTGCGCCTCTTCCCCACCATCTTTCCCTGCTTGGACCCCTGGGATGCCTCTCTCCAGGGCAGAAGCCCATGTTCTTACCAGGCCTTTGGGACCCTACAGGTGTGGCCCTGGCTGCCCTCCTCGCCAAACTCACCCTTCTCCCCCTCAGTGAGTTCCCTGCCCTGGACTTTTCTGGCTACCTGGACGTTCTCAGGGCACATCGCTCATTTCTTCAACTTTCCACATAGGTGTCTCCTCACCCAGGACCCTGCTGGGGGCAGCCGCCACCCCACCCAGCCCCTCCTCTGCACCCACTCATCCTTGGGAGTTGAGGCCATGCCCCACCCCAGAAACCTGGACTGGAAGTACCACGCTGTGGCACTGCTCTTAGGTGGCCCTGCTGTGGAGAGAGGCCCCCCCCCAGCCACATTGGCTCCCTCCAGGGGATCGAGTCCCTGAGGGGGCCCAGGGGCCATGCAGAGCCAACATGGGCTGACCCTGCCAAGTCCCCAGTTCCTAGATACTGATTCTGAGTAGTACTATGGCTTTGTGTGAAGCTATTCTGTTTGGGAAGGTGGCAACATCTAATACAATTTTTGTTTTATTTTGAGACAGGGTCTCATTCTTGTTGCCTAGGCCGGAGGGCAGTGTGCAATTATAGCTCACTGCAGCCCTGACTCCTGGGCTCAAGCAATCCTCCTAAGTAGCTGGGACAGGTGTGTACCACCATGCCAGCTAATATTTTCATTTTTTTAGAGACAGGATCTCAGGAGTGAGCCACTTAGTGGACCTTAGGAGTGGACCATGTTGTCCAGGCTGGTCTTGAAAGCCTAGGCTCAAGGGATCCTCCCGCCTCAGCTTCCCAGAATGCTGGGGTTACAGGCGAGAGCATCTGCCACCCATGCCTCACACACCAGAACCAGAGCTCCTCCGGGCAGAGACTTTACTCTGTTCCTCTCAGTGTCCTCAGCACCTAGCAGCCCCCCTCCCTCCACGCCTGGCCAGCAGACCCCCAGGCAGCTCCAATGCAGAGACATTAGCTGTGCCCCAGCTGTCTCCTTGGGTCTTCTTCTGCTTCTCTAAAAGCAGAGAAGCGGAGTCCCTTAATTGGCCCCTTAAATTAGGGGCAGTTAAGATCAACTCCCAAGCAGCATTTCAGATGGGATCCAGGAGTCTGAAGCCCCTCGTCAGGGTCCTGGGGGTCCTTTGGCTTGGTCAAATAAAGGTCAGCCCTCTGGCCTGGCATGGGTGCCTGGGTAACCTCTGACCCTGGCAGTCCAGACCCAAGGGGTTCAGTGAGGCCAGCCAACCAGAAGTGCATGGATACAGTGTGGACACAGCCTCTCTGGCCTGGAAACTTCGGAGTTTTCCCCACAGTCAGTGTCCCCAGGGCACCATTTGCTTCTGCACTGCCGCAAACGTCAGTTCCTTGGGAACAGAAACCCGTATAACACAATACCCAGCCAGAGGCCTCCATCCCTCTGTCATGGATTTGAGGCTCAGCTGGCAGGAGTGAGGTGCAGTTGCAGCCGGGCCCCGCCTCCTACCTGCTGGCTGGACTTGGGCAAGTCCGTACACATCTTCAGGCCTCAGTCTCTCATCTGCAAAGTGGGGACAGTCATAGCTCCGTCAATTTTGTGGTGTTGTTCTTAGGACTGTGTGGTATGAGTGGTCTTTGATTCCACACACGGGGATGAGTGAATCCAGTTCTCAGGAGCTCTATAGCCACTGTGTCTCCCACTCCCCGGGCCAACCCCACACACTGAGCTTAACTGGCCCACACACTTCTGGGCCCCAATTGTGCCCCAGAAGTGTGTGTGCACATGGGGGCATTCCTCTGGACAACATGCGCCCATGTGCACACACACACTTGAGCAAGATTCTGCCCACAAGTTCAGGCAGGCCAGCCCTGGACAGTAGTGCAGGTTGTACCCTATACAAGGGCGCATTCCGGCTGATATCCCGGCTTCCTGTGGTCTGCCAAGCTGCGTGCACAGAGCAAGGGGCACCTTTTTCTCTGTTGCACAAAGACGCTAGTAGCAGCTGGAGCTGCAGACGCTGGTGCATGTGGAGCCCTTGCCAGCCCTCTCTTCCAAGCCAGTGCCCACCTGGCTCTAAGGCTCAACTCTCTCAACTCTGGCTATCCACCCACCCTCGCACCTATCACTCCAGCCATACAGGCACCCTGCCCTCTATTCTGTGACCTCTCACCATCATTAGCTCCAAACACCCATCACTTACTCATCTGTCCAGGTGTCCAGGAGGGCAGGCAGGGCCTGTATAGCTAGGCTGTGGGGCAGAAGCAAGTCACGCCTGGTCTCCATGCCCCCTAGGCCTGGCCTGGACAGGCAGGCTAGGTGGCCTTGGGGACAAAAGGAGAATGTATTCTTTGGCTTCCAGAGGCTCTGTTCAGGAGATGGCCAAAGGCCAGGGCCGGGCACCTGACCTCACTGACCACGCTGGAGTGGTGGGTGAGGCCGCAGGCTCCCAGCTGGTACAGGGAACAGACTCCTGACATGAAGTTCTTTCCACTCCAAACATGCCATCAGGCAGGCTGTGTCACTAGCTGGGGCTCTGGGAGCTCCTGCAGATGCCCCTGGTAGCTGAAAAGCCCAGGACGCCTGACGGGCTGGGGAGGCTGGGACAGCAGGTTGGGAGGGAGCAGGAGACTGTGGGCCTGGACCCTGCTCAGCCATGACACAGATCTGGCCTTGGCGGAGGGGCTTGCTCTCTGGATCTCAGTTTCCCATCAGGAACCAGGGGGTCCCTCCCTTTCTGATGGTGGATGAGCTTATAAGCTTCTCTTCATTCCTCAAATGTCCGAGCGGCCAGGGCTCCGCACGCAGTGGGTGCGCCACATGCAGGAAATCAGACGCCTCCATGGACAGGGAGGTGCTAGATGCTTCTGTCTCCTTCCCAGGTAGAGATGGCAGGTGGCGGCCAGGCCCTGTCTTGCTAGCCCGGGCTCACGCCCAGCACCCCCGTTGGTTTATTAACACCTGGAAGGTGCAGGGGCTTGATGTGGCCCCTCTGATGTGAGAGGCCTCTGAAATCCAAATCCCCCACGCGGCAGCCTTGGGAGCACCGGGAAAGGCCCCAGCAGTGCAGGTGCCAGGGCTGCCCCCACCCACAACGGCCAGCCTGCCCCACTGGGGTCTCCTCCCACGGCCACCTCTTCTCTGGGTTCCTGTCTCTGTCCTGGGGCCAGAGGCCACAGCACTATGGAATGCCACACCTCAGAGAGTAACAGCCCCCAGTGAACCAGCCTGAGGTGCCTCCCAGCTGCCTCCCACCTCTGGGCAATTTATGGGGTCACGAACCACCTCAAGGGTGCAATTCCCTGTCCTAGTGCCAATTGGCCTCCAAAGTGCTTTACAACCTGCCTGTAGCACCAAGGAAGGGACAAGGCCCCCGGGATAGCCCCGAAGCCCTGGTGGCCCCTGCCATTTGGCACTCCGATCGGGGCATCTGCCCTAGGTCCAGCCAGGACACCAGCCCAGTCCTCCCTCCCTCACCCGTCTCTGTCGGTCACCCAAGCACCTGGCTCTGCAGAGGGGCGGGGGCAGGAATCCCACCTTTTCTGGGCTTCAGGCTCTCAGGTGTGAAAAGGGGACAACAAAAGCCACTCTCCACAATTGTCTTGAGGATAAAATTAGATGGCAGCTGCCAAGCGATGGCCCATTGAGAACGCTTGATCAATGGTTAGGATTTTATTAACGTCACAGTGGAAGTTACCGGGAATCTCACTTCGCAGGGACACACATGGCTGCCACGCTGCCGTCTCTCCTTGAAGATATTTTTCTTCTCCTCTTGTGGAAAATTTCATGCATACTCAAAAGTACATAAGAGGTGCATGGCAGTTTCATAAATAATTTCAAAGCAAATACCCACAGAACCAATGGGCAAGGCAGACCCGGTCAGCACACAGATGTCCCTCTCAAGCCCATCCTCGGACCATCCAGCTTCCTGTCCCCAAGGGAACCACTGTCCTGGGGCTTCCTTGCTTTCTTTAGAGTTTTGTGGCCTGAACATCCCTCTCCAAGAACGTCTGTTAGTCTCCCCTGTGTATATCTTATTTTTCCCTCTTCCTTAGGCCTGTGAGACTTATTCACATTGATGTGTTTATTCCCTTTTCCTTGCTGCATAATATTTCACAGTGTGACTGGGCTATGACTTGTTTGTCCATTCCTCTGTAGAGAGACAGGGGCCCTCAGGACACGGCTCCTTTGCATGGCTTGACGACAAGGGGAATGTGCCCAGCAGTCACAGGGCCAGCAGACCCTCAGCTTTGCCAAAAGATGCCAATCTGTATTGAGGAGGCTTCTTTGCTCTGCATACATGTAGAGATCTTTGAAAAGTAAAGTTAGGGTTGGTATCTGCGCACAGGGGTGTGAAAGCAAAAGCCCTCCCCCACCTTCCCAAGGAATGTTTGCAGAGGCAGAGGCCATTCTGAGAAGAGACGTTCACCAAAAATCTATCAGCAATGGGACCCCTGAGGACGAGGGCTGTGTTTCACTGCGCAGCCTCTTCATTGTTCATCACGTCATGACAGGCACATGGTTTCCGGCTCACATGGCAGGTGACGTTCTGCGGCCTGGTTTTATGAAATGCTGGGGACATCCATCTGCGTCAGTAAATTCGCCTTGCTACCGTCTGGCACGGCCACCCAAGCTTTCCTCCCAGGTTGGTCATTAAGGTTGGTTATAATTTTTCGCTATGATAAATAAATTTACCCAGCTAGATAATTTTATACACTGTGATCTCCACCCCAACTCAAACTGGTTTTTTAAAAAATATTATAAAAACAATGCACAGTCTTTAGAGAAAATATGGAAATTAGAAAAAAGGTAAAGAGAAGAAAGGCAGAGGCTAGCACCCAATGCCTGACACGCTAGATTGTGTCTTGTCCTGCCCCAGAAACTCCCACCCACTCACTTCCACATGGAGGGTCTGCGTCCTCAGTCACACAGCCTTCCCAGCTGCTCAGGACCCAGGCCCTGAGAGGCTCCAGGCAACACCCTGCAGTAACCTTCTTACTTTCCAGTTAAAGCTGTGCTTTGCCATCCCTGGTCCTATGCCCAGGCCTGTGCCAGACCTGTTCACCCGCAGCCCCTCTCCTGGGGGTGTCAGGGTAGCCTGGGGCTTGCTTTATCATCCCTCTCCCCAATATTTATTTAGCACCTCTAATGCACCAAGCAAAGGGCTAGGTGCTAGAGGAACAGTAGGATTTGGGGTGACAAGGTCCCTGCTTGCGCTTGCAATGTGACTGTTCCAGCAGAAGCGCTCTAAGTCACCAAGTCAATACATGCACAAATAAAGAGGTCTTATGCTGTTGTGTTGAGGCTAGAAGTCAGGCACTCCGGGGTCCATTCTTCCCCCACTCCATCCAGTTATTTAGGGAGGGCTGTCATATCACTCCACGTACTTAATCTGTCCACCAACTGTGGAGCTGGGCCACTGTGCACGGTGGCCTTCTATCAGGGCCCTTGTCCTGCCTGGTCCCTTCATTTCAGAAACCAGGAAGCTAATAAATAAAGGTTCCTAAAGCCTGGTGTCTTCAGCCCACCCTTCCTAGAAGCTTCTTGATCATGAAGAAGCCCTTCCAGCCCTGTGATGGCCTCTCTGGGTTGCCGGAGACACAACTAGAGAAGAATGGCAACTATGTCTTGCCACGTCCCGTGTGTGGGCTTCCGCCCGTCATTCTGTTTATTCTCCAGAGTGGTCCTATTTTACAGGTGTGGAAACTGAGGCTCATAGGGGACAAGTAGTGTCGCCAAGCAGGTCAATGTTAGACCCAGGGAGCACACAGGCATTGCTGGCTTCTGAGTAAGCCAGTCCTAGAACTGTAAAGGGGGTCCGCCTCCCCCCTTTGTCTGAAATGCAGGTGGTAACCCTCAATTTGTTCCCCACCCATTAGCAGTCCCGACCTCTGAACCATACTGGGCGTTAAGGAATTAGAGCAGAGCTATGCCACCTTTTGGGAGCTGACACCCCTATTCTTATTTAATTCCACCCCGCCTCCCTGGGTCCCTTCAAGTGTGAGCTGGCAAACATCTGTCCCGTAAATCAAAGCACTTACGACTCACCAGGTTTGACAGGTCTCCGAGAATTTCATGGAGCGCTTTGGAGAACACACCACCTCAAGCCGCAAAAAGCATTTGAAAAAGTTAAAAGCCTCCTTTGCTCATGCAAAGTGGTCCAGAGAGGCTGGCTCCGCCAGGTCACAGCCTCGGGCAGCCCAGGGAGTGCTGGATTCCGTCCCAAGAGGGCAGCTCCTCTGACCCTCTAAGAAAAACACTGGGCTGGTTCCGGCCGAAGGAGCTTGAGTAGAAAGGCATTGTGCCAGAGCCCCGGGGATTTGTTTGGGAGGAAGGTGACATTAGGGGATGTGTAAGACAGCGCTGTCTGCACACCTTTGACCACCAGAGCTGCACGGCGTCCTGCATGTGGCCACTCAGCGCTGACTGATGGGGTCACTCAACCGCAGCACAGCCCCCTTTGTCTGTGGCCCCAAGAGAACGTTGACAAAGATTATCTCCTCCTGGTCTAATAGCCCCTGTGTTGTGATTATAACAGTGATCCATTTTCAGTGTAGGAAACGTAGAGAAAAAGAGATACGGGCAAATAAGGAGGAAGTGAAGGGGATTCTCTTACTTTTAAAAAATGCACCTCTAAGCATAATTTGTTCTTTTCCTTTCTTTTTCCTTTTATAGAATCAAAATTTTACTGAAGAGTTGGGTGTCCTGCTTTTTTCACTTTGCCTCGTAGGGTGACGATTTCAATGAAGCATATGGTTGTTTGCAAGTACCTTATTCATAAGTCCTTTGCTGAAAATTTGGCTTTTTACAATCTGTCTCCTACCCTAAATCGGGGTGGCAAACTGTGGCCCATGGGCTAGCTTGCTGCCTATTTATATACAGCCCATGCACTAAGAATACTTTTTATATTTTTAAGTGGCTAAAAAAACGAAGAAGAATATTTGGTGACCCATGAAATATTATGAAATCCAAATTTCAGTTTTATAAATAAAGTTTTATTGGCACACAGCCATTCATGTTTGTATGTACTGTCTATAGCCTTACGGGCCCTCAATCTGGGGATATTTACTCTCTGGCCATTTACAGGAAAAAATTGTGACTCCTCCTCTGAACTGGGCTCTAATGAGCATCTTTGCACACTTCTTCAAGGACCTTCTTTACAGTCACCTCCTGGAGGCAGAGTCACAGGGTTAAAGGGCACAAACAGTTGGAAGCTTAGTTGTTTGTTGGGTTGGACAATTAGCAGACTATGCCAAGCCCTGAGAGGGGTGGGGGGCTACAGTGGGACCCCACGAGCCAGGCCCTGCTGTGCTGAGTTAGTCTCAGCCCGAGACAGCTGGACCCCAGCTGACGAAGTTCATGGGTATCAGGCAGAGTCTCCCAGGCCCTGGTGAGGACTCCATATCCAATCCAATCCTAATGACAGCATGGCTTCCCACAGAAGAGGGATGGTGACGGATGTTGCAGGGGTCACCCCCTACGCCATTGGATGTGATCTTGTCCACACCACCCTCTGTCTGTGCTGCAGAAGCCAAGGCCCAGGTTCCAAACGTGGGGGTTTCATCTGATGGGAACACACCTGTGATTGGCAGAGCCTGAGGGCAGCTGTGCAGGCCTGCCAGGTCAACAGGGGACCAGGCCAGCTAGCCCATGGGCCCTCAGAGTGCCCTCAGTGAACTAATGTTGAAAAGCATCCCAGGTCCTCTGCTGGGGCAACCCAGAGGAGTCCAGCCTTAGGGCAGGTGGGCACGCCTCAGGTGTGTTCCCCTCAGTCTGTGCTCAATGATGCTCCGGGGACCACTGACCACTGCCCCTCTTGTGGGAACAAAGAAGGAGCTCCCCGGGTAGGGGTCAGCGAGCTGTGGGGGCCATGCACTGAGTGACAAAGGCTGCAGCAGACAGAATAATGCTGCACAGACTCTGTGGATGTGAGCTTATCTGGCAAAGGGTCTTTATACATGTCCTGAGTTAAGGACCTCAAGGTAAGATCATCCTCGATTGGAGTGGGTAGCTACTGAACTGTGACAAGTGTCCTTAAAAGAGGAAATGTCCTTAAGAGAAAAAGGCAGAGGGAGTGTTGAGACCGAGAAGGGAATGAGCAGGAGGCTGTGCTGAGGCCGAGGCTAGAGGAGGCAGCCCCAGGCAAGGGAGGACCACCACCACCAGGAGCTGCGGGCAGGTAGGACCCATGCCCAGAGAGGACCTACCATCCTGTATCTCAATTTCCAGTTTCCAGAACTGCAGGCCATAAATTGCTGTGGTTTGAGCCGCCCAGTCTGTAACCGTGCGTCTGGACAGACCCAGGAGGCGAATGCAGAGTCTAAGCCGTCTGTCTTCCAATCCCCATCCGCTGCCACGCAGCTGTGGCCCTGAGCGGGAAAAGCTGCCCCCTTGTGGGCTGTTGTACCCAGTTAAGCTGGGACATGGCAGGTGCCCAGCGAATGGCTCCTGCTGCCCTTGTAGAAGCTAATTTAGAGCCAGAGACCTGAATGCCGGTGCAACACTGCCACCACTCAGAGAAGTCCTGTGACTATGCCTGGTGGTGCGGTGGTCTCTGGGGGCTGCATGAGGTGGCTCAGCAGCTGCCACCACCCGCTGAACACCCAGCAGCTCCCATTGGTGGAGGAGGGGCCAGCTCAGCTGAGGAACCAGAGCTCAGCCATGTCTCACCAGGGAAGTCATATAAACACTCTAAAGGTCACTGGTCCCAAGTTCAAGAGGAGCAGAGACTGTGACTCCAACCGTCTTATGTGGAAGTTTCTGGAAGAAACCCTTAAAACAAACAGAAACCATGGGAAGCAGACACCAACAGCAGAAGAGGAAGCTAGGGGTGGAGAGAAACCCGTGTTATTTCCAGCCTGGCTGCCGGGCTGCGGGGACTAGGCCCCCGGCTGCTGCCAGGGCCACACACTTGAGTCTGCCCAAAGACCCCGAGCACCTACTGGGCCAGTGCTGAGTGGGGGGATGTAGGGAAGGAGGTGGGAGGGGCGGGAGAGGCAGGAGGAGCTGGTGGAGGCAGAGCTCCCCTCCACCCTCCCTGGTCAGGTCTGTCCTCTCCTCCATCCGCCCATTGACAGATGACGGACAGGGCTGCAGGGGAGTCCTGCACACAGCCTGGGCTTGGTGCCTGGGCACATGCCATGTCTAAAAGACAGGGTGAAGCAGAGAACTGGGCCAGGTGGGAGAGGGGAGTGGTACTGGGCAGGGGTCACTCTGGGGTGCAGAGCGGCAACCCAAGGGCCTATGAGACCCCTCATCTTGGTGGGGGGGACACCTGTGCTGGAGTGGGCGGGCAGGGTCAGGTCCTGAGCAGCTCTGATGGGGCTTTGGGAAGAGGTTCCTTCCCCTCACAGACTAACCCTTACGGCCTCCCACATCCTAGCTCCTTTAGCCCTGGACTCTCTGGCCACTCCTGGAGGCCCCTTAACTGCGCATCTCCATCCCATTTCCCAGCTGGGGAAACTGGGTCAAGGGCCGTCCCAAGGCACACAGTGGGAACCTGAAGCAGGAATTCTCCAGTCCCCTCATCTGTGGCATATGTGCCCAAAACCCTAGCAGAGACTGAGCCTGGACCGTCTGCTCAAATGCCTCAGAACAGAAATACCCCTGGTCTGCCCTGACCTGCTAGAAAGGAGGGGCTAGAAGGAGGCTGAGGACCCCACTTCCTTTTGCCCCCCCACCCCACTTTGTCTGTCTCTCCCGCATTAAAGGGAGATGTGTTACCCTCTGCCAAGCCAAGGTGATGCTGGACATGTCACACACACACGCCTCTACAGAGCATATAGACACTGGAACACTGGACAGAGGCACATCGTGGGCAAGGCATTGCATAAATCATCATTTTATGCCAATTACAGCAAGTGCCACAGAGGAGGGGCCTGTCTGAGCGTTTCTGAGCTTCTGTAAAATGGAGCTTGAGCTCTCAGAGGGGCCGCGGCAGGAACACACACAGCCGCACATGAGAATTCTCACACGCAGATGCACACACGAGCACACACGTGCCCTCATGCAAATGTATGCACAGCGCACACACTCAGACTTGCATGTGCTCACTCAAGTGCACACTCACACGTGCACACACACAGGCACACACACACAGTCTGGCCCCGAGCAGACCTTCAGCTAAATGGTGGCTGTCATCAGTAACAACTGCAAATACTCCGGAACTCGGCCGGCCGCGGGAGTCGCCTTCTCAAGCTCTTTTCCTGACAGGGCTGTTCCGTGCGGCTTGGGCATGGCTTTGCTTCTCCGCGTTGTCCTCGAGAGCAACCACTTCCAGTCGCATGCTTTCTCGTTGATACCGAACAAGACCCAACAACCAAGTTATACAAATTTGCTGTGCAAGAAAAACAAATTACTTTTGACCCCAAAGGAAGCTGCGGACTGAGAAAAGACTGAGTCACCATCTACCTGTGCAGAGGAGGATGGGAAGAGAGAATGCCCTGGAGGGTCTGACGAGCTTGGGGTCCAGGGACGGGCTGCCTTGGAAACTGTGTTCCTTACCTGTGACGCTGGGACACAACATGACTCCCAGTTACCTGGAAGATGCAACTGAGGAGACCCCAAAGCCTGACTTTCCCTCCACGTCTGCCTGGTGCTGCCCCCCGAGCCTCAGTTTCCGGCTCTGGCACCATGGCAGTGACACGTGCCCAGCCTGTGTCCGGGAGCCTGCTCTGTGGGATGCGTACCCACAGACCCCGGTACGACGCAGGCCCCTGGTGCCAGCCTGGGAGGAGGAAATCATGGGCTGGAACCAGGCAGGTGGGCTGGCTTTTTTCCCCTCAACTTTTTTATTCTGAAAAACCTCAAACTTACAAAGGAGTTTCTAGAACAATCTGTGGGACATCTCCAGACCTCTCACCTGCATTTCCCCCCAATTTGCCATGTATCATTCACCCTCTCTCATCACACACACGTATTTTCCTGAACCATTTGGACTCTGATTATGGATGTGACACTTTTTTTTTCTCCAAATGCTTCTGTGTATGTCTCCTAAGGATATTCCCTGCCCAACCCCAATACAAGTGTCAGCCCCAGGAAATTCAGCTGCCATCTATCCAAAGCACAGTCCTTGGTCAGACTTCCCCGAGGTCCCAGTAATGTCCCTTATAACTGTTTCCTTTATTTTTCATGATTTGTTTCTACTGAAGTGAAATACACATAATATAAAATGAGCTACTTTAAAGTGGAAAAGCCGCTGTAACATGTAGTACGTTCCCAGCCACTGCCATGATTCAATTCTGAACATTTCCATCACCCTGAAAGAAGGCTCCTTGCTTGTTATAAGATTATTCCGCTCCTCTGCTCTGCTTTAGGCAGGTATTTTTAATAAAGGCCCTTCAGGGCATGGGACTTTCCTTTTAAAAAGACTTCACTACAGGGGGCGGTGCCTGTGGCTCATTGAGTAGGGTGCCGGCCCCATATACCAAGGGTGGCGGGTTCGAACCCGGCCCCTGGGCCAAACTACAACAAAAAATAGCCGGGGTTGTGGCGGGCGCCTGTAGTCCCAGCTACTCGGGAGGCTGAGGCAAGAGAATCGCCTAAGCCCAGGAGTTGGAGGTTGCTGTGAGCTGTGACGCCACAGCACTCTACTGAGGGGGATAAAGTGAGACTGTCTCAAATAAATAAATAATAAAAAATATATTAAAAAAATTAAAAAATGACTTCATTGCAAATTAAATGTAGGACTGGACCGTGTGTGTTTATTTGGGGCAGGGAAGGGGAAGCTGTTTCAGGGAGCCCCTCTTAAGTCTTTCCCTGCTGCCCACTGGCTAAGCATCTTTGGGCAAATCTTTCTCTTCTCTGATTTTTATTTTGTTCATATGAGGATAAGACTCTCAAGGAAATCTTCTTGAAGATCCTATCCAACCCTGGAATTCTGAGGCCATTGTCTCAGATGGACTGGGGGAACGTGGTCTGTACTCACTCAAGCTTAGCCTCTGGGAATATCTGTCCTGCCTGGCTATCTCTGCCCAGGCCCAGGGAAAGCACTGTCCCCTGCGGCCTGGGTGGCCACAAGCAATCCTCTGAGCCTGCTGACCCTTCCCTTGGCCATAGGCAGGTCTCGACTGCCAGCCAGGCTTTGTGCCTCGGCCTCCCTTGTGTAAAATGGGATGACAGCTTGTTCTGGGCACACTGCAGGGATGAGTTCAGAATGCTCTTCCAAGGCAAGGTCTGTTACCCACAAGCTGGGGCAAATGGACTGAGTGTGACTCAGACTGGACGTCTCTGTCTTTCCTCCTGTCCAATGGTGGCAGGTGACTTCCTCTTCTATCACTGGGATTTCCAAAGTGACAGTGAAGATGCAAGTAACTCAGTGTTTGGAAGTGTCCTCCCCACTCCCCAAAACCAGACTGTATGTAGGGGACAGCTCTCCAGGGGAGGGTGGCCTGCTGCTTGGAGAACAATTCTTGTCTATGCAATTCCCATTGACTCCAAACAGCCCTCAACAGACACTCGGACATCAGCCTGGGAAGGGCATCCCTGCATACACCGTTGGCTGTCCCCAGCACACCCCTCCATCTGGCTGTAAGTCCAGCCTCTGGGGTTCCACAGGGCCAAGAGAAGGTCTTTTTTTTTTAATTAAATCATGGTTGTGTACATAAATGCAATCATGGGGTACAATGTGCTGGGTTTATATGCAGTTGGAAATATTTTCATCGAACTGGTTGACATAGCTTTCATGGCATTTTCTTAGTTATTGTGTGCAGACCTTTATATTCTACGTTTAGTAAGTTTCACCTGCACCTTCTAAGATGCATCATAAGTGTGGACCCACCAATTACTCTCTTTCTACCCATCCTCCCCCCCCAAGAGAAGGTCTTAATTACTCAACTGCATGCCTGACCCAGAGGAAGTGCTTCAAAGGGGTTCACAGATGTGACGAGGGGTTCGTTTGGCGTAGAAGTCAGGGAGGGTAGTAGGAAGGAAAAGGAGTGAAGGAGGAAGAGAAGGACAGACAGGCCGGGTTTGAACCTGCCACCTGCGGTGTATGGGGCCAGCACCCTACTCGATCAGCCACAGGCATCGCCCTCAAATTTTCTTTTTCTTTTCTTTTTTGAGACAGAATCTAGTTACATTCCGTCACCCTGGGGAGAGTGCCATGATATCTTCATAGCTCACAGCAACCTCAAAGTCTTGAGCTGAAAAGATTCTCTTTCCTCAGCCTCCAGAGCAGGTGGGACTACGGTTGCCCGCCACAATGCCTAGCTATGTATTTTTTTTAGAGATGAGGTATCACTCTTGCTCAGGCTGGTCTCCAACTCCTAAGCTCAAGCCATCCACCTATCTTGGTCTCCCAGAGCGCCAGGATTATAGGCATGAGCCACGGTGCCCTGCTGATTTCCCAAATTTTCAACCACTTTTTTTTTATTTTTTTTTTTGAGACACAGCATCACTATGTTGCCTTGGTAGAGTGTCCTGGTGTCATAGCTCACAGCAACCTCAAACTCTTAGGCTTCAGCGATTCTCTTGCCTCAGCCTCCCAAGTAGCTGGGACTACAGGCACCCGCCACAGCCTCTAGCTATTTTTTTATTGTTGCAATTGTCATTGTTGTGTAGCTGGCCACCAGCTTGGGCATATGTGGCCGACACCATAACCACTGTGCTACAGGCACCAAGCCAGAATGTGCACTACTTTTACAATGAAATGTTCAACTTATTGAGGTATAATTTAAAATAAAACACACCCGATTTAAAGTTTCATTTTTACAACATGAAAAAATTCTGGAGATGAATAGCAGCAACGGTTTTAACACAGCATTATAAATGCATTAATCCTACTGAACTATACACTTCAAAATGGTTAAGATGATAAATTTGATGTTGTGTGTGTGTGTTGTTTTTTTTTTTGAGACAGAGCCTCAAGCTGTCACCCTGGATAGAGTGCGGTGGCATCACAACTCAAAGCAACCTCCAATTCCTGGGCTCAAGCGAGTCTCTTGCCTCCGCCTCCGAGGTAGCTGGGACTACAGGTGCCCGCCACAACGCCCAGCCATTTTCTGCTTGCAGCCACCATTGTTGTTTGGCAGGCCCAGGCTGGATTAGAACCTGCCAGCTCAGGTGTACGTGGCTAGTGCCCTAGCCCGTTGAGCCACAGGCGCTGAGTCGATGTTGTGTATATTTTAACATGATAAAAATTAAAAAAAAATCAACAGTATATATCGACACATATATAAGATTCTGATACAATTTAATTGTTATTTCTAATTTGTAATAGAAATTACTTTGAAACAAACAAATTACTTTGAAACAAACAAAAAAATTACCCTGATTTTAAGGGCACAATTTAGTGAGTTTTGACAAATATCATCATCTGTTTATTTGCTACCACAATCTAGATGAAGTGCCATTATATATATTTTTTTAATTTCTTTTTTTGTTGTTGTTGTTGCAGGGTTTTTTTGGCCGGGGCCAGGTTTGAACCTGCCACCTCCGGTATATGGGGCTAGTGCCCTACTCCTTGAGCCACAGGTGCTGCCCTTTTTTTTTTTTTTTTTTTTGAGACACAGTCTCACTGTGTTGCCCTTGGTAGAGTGCTGTGGTGTCACAGCTCACAGCAACCTCAAACTCTTGGGCTTCAGCTATTCTCTTGCCTTAGCCCCCCAAGTAGCTGGGAATACAGGCGCCCACCACAATGCCTGGCTATTTTTTGGTTGCAGTTGTCATTGTTGTTTAGCAGACCCAGGCCAGGCTCCAACCTACTAGCCTCTGTGTATGTAGTGAGTAGGCCGGCACCCTAATCACTGAGCCAGGGGCACCGAGCCAATGCCATTAAATTTTAAAATTAATTATAAATATAGCAAAGATAACCAGACAGTAGCATTTAAATAAACAATAGCTAACTCTCTATTATACACCTGTGTGTGCTAAACGGTCTCTGGATAGATATTGGCCAATCTTTAAAGAGAGCTCTCTGAATGCTCCTATGTACCCTGTGGGAATTAGGCATTCCTTTGACTTCTTGACAAATGAGGAGTGGAGGCTCCAAGACGTCCTCCTTTTTTTTTTCTCTACCAATCCCTGCCAAATTCTGAACTTGCTGGGTGGTCTCTTTTTGGAATAATGATCGGTATGGAGGGAAATGGGTTTTGGTGAATCTGAAAGTCTTAGGGAGAAATAATGCATGTTATAGCAGGTCCTAGCAAAAATAATTGGGCTGAGATTCAGGAGCCCCTGGGTTGTAGCCTCAGCTTGGTCAGGAGCCAGCAGCGCAGGCTTGGCGTCCTCATCACTGTGTTCACAGCCTTTTCTATCCCAAGCTGTACTACAGTCCTTATTTCCTGATAGGTTTTTTTTTCTCTTAACAATTTTTTTATTAAATCATAACTGTGTACATTAATGCATTTATGGGGTACAGTGTGCTGATTTTTTATACAATTTTGAATGCTTACATCAAACTGGTTAACATAGCCTTCACCTCACTTACTTAATTATTGTGTTAAGACATTTATACTCTACTCTTAATAGATTTGACATGCACCCTTGCAATATGCACCATAGGTGAGGTCCCCTCTCCTGATTACCTTCCCTCCACCTGGCCTCCCCCCACCCCTCCCCTCCCCCTCCTCTTTCCTCTTTCATCCCCCCAGACCTTTCTCCAATTACAAAATAATTTTCCATCACAAGGTGCAGGCAGGGGATTTGACAGGGGCCCAGGGGAGTGCTTGTGTACTAAAGAATGTACATTTGATAGTGTAATGTAAAATTCTAATTGTAAAATAAAACTAAAACTATTACCTTCATAAAGTGAGAACTGGAAGTGAAGCTGAACAAGATTTTCTTAGATGGGGACACAGGTTTAGAAATGATGAAAATCGTTCACTTGCCACAATCAGAAAGGAGCAACCTCAACACCCTCAGATGGAAGGGCGGAGGCCCCAGAAAAAAGTTTTATGGTTCAACAGGGCAGTTAAAAAAAAAAATCTCAGCTGTCATCAAATCCAGAACAAAACCACCAAGTCAAGCCCTTCTGACCATCTGAGCAGGAGACCCCTGGATTCCTGCTTGGGCTAACAGCAGAGGGTGCCTGGACCCCACTCGCCATTGCTCACACTTCTCAGTGAATGGAGAGTGCCCGGGGATTCTGCTTGTATAGCTACCTGGAGCAAATCGAATGCGTCCTGAAAAATGAAAGTCAGCCCAATGCAGCGCCGTCAGGGCTTCAGCGGTCCAGGTGCGCAAGGAGCACGGGAGGACTCTCATGGTTGGCTACAGCGCCCCCTGCTGGCCAGCGCTGCCCTTCCCTCTGCCCCGCTTGGCTTCCTTCAGCCACACACTCCAGGGAGTCCCAGCAAATACCCAGGTTTAAGCTTCAGCCTACCTGGACACCTTCCTGACCACCTGACCATCTCCGTGAACCTCCCTTTCCCTACATGCAGCAGGATCTCACCTGAACTCTCAAAGCACTGCTGTGAGTACCAGATGCCCGGTACCTGACTGACCCTCAGGATAAGCTGTCATTACTTCACGAACTACATTCCAGGCCCTTTGTGTCCCCCTCCCTATGACCCTCAGGACAAGCCCAAAAGCAACTTGAGGAGGCAACAGGCCAGCAGTTCATGACTTGCCCAAAGAGTGGCCAGGCGTGGGTGCCTTCAGCAGGGCATCTGACCAGGAGCTCATTCCCCAAGATGAGGCCACGGTGCAGTCCTGAAATGCAGTGCAGCCTGGGTCTACAAACCCAACTGTATGTAGTTTCACCACTTACAGGATGGATGGCCCTGGGATACCCGCCACGCCTCTAGGGGACCTGTTTTCCACCTGTTCCATGGGGCGGGGGAGACTAAAGTACCATGGGGGTTCTCATGGAAATTTAAGCTCACAACCCCCATAAAGTGCCTAGAACAGGGCCTGTGGCATAGAGGAAGCCCTTCAGGCAGGTCCACTGCCACCTTCTTCATTCTGGAGATCTCATGGTCACCCTCCTTCTCCCTTGTCCCAAAAAGGCACAACAGAGGGATGGGGGTGGAGCCAGAGGCCGCCGTCTACCCCCTCCTTGGCTGGATTTGGGTCATGTCCCCCGGTGCAGCGGCTGCCACCCTCAGCAAGCCCCACATTTATCAAGCATTTATCACGGATCTTTAAAACGAAAGCTGCAGGGGAGGGCAATTAAGTTTAATAGGAGCCGCCGTCGATTTAAAGGCACCAGGGGGAAGTAATTAGATTTAACAGAAGCCATGGCTTTCTGAACCGAGACACACAGCGTGGGGGTCCCTAGTCTGGAAAGCCTTCGGGATGATGTCTTTTTGTGAAGACTTTCCCCGTGACATTTTCTGCGCGCTCCGTCATTAACGCCAGTCACTGTATGAATGTGGCCTTTGCTCATTGAAATTCATTCGTCCTGGCATTTCTGTGCTGCGTCTCCAGCACTTGCCCTCCCCTCGCCTCTGCTTGGGGCCAGCATGGCTCTTTCCCCAAACCAGACTCCGGAGGCCCCACACCTAGGAGGTGAGGGGCTGTAGAAATAATGAGAAAGAATCAGGTTAAGCCAGAGTCCCCTAGGAAGACCCCTTCCCCCGTGCCGGATATTCCTTAGATGCCCCGGTTCCTCACCTGGCGTCTGCCCCGACGCCAGGAGCGTCCCTCACCAATTCTCGGCCCCTCGGCACCAAATAGGGCTCTGCCGACCTCCCCGACCGCGCGGCCCCCGCAGTTAGGGGACCCGAGGATCGGTCCACCGACATAGGCACCTCAAAAACGGACTCCAGGCTGGGAAGTCGGAGTTTACCAACCCCACAGCTTGCCAGCTTACCCTGCCCGAAAGCCATCTTCCCAAGGACCACCCTTTTAGCTCCCACCTCCAGAGACGGCCGCGGGGCGCGAGGCAGACCCGGGACACGCAGGGCGCGCGCGGCCGGAGCGCCCGCAGCGCCCGGAGGCCAACACCGAGGCCGCGGCGCCACCTAGCGCCCGCCAGGCTGCAGACCCTTCCATTGTTTCTCCGTGGGCTGAGCTCGCTCCCGGCCCCCCGTCGGGGGTAATTTACCCGGAGAAAAGGGGCCAGGGGGCGGGAACGCAAGAAGATAAAGCCGAGAGGACGCGACAAGGTCCGAACCGCAGGGGGACATTCTAATGGACTCTTTTGACGTCAGGGGATAATACGGGGTTGGGAATGTGGGGAGTGGTAGTGAGCGTGGCCTTTTAGGAGGAAAGGCCCCAAAGCCGAGGCGAGGGGGGAAGGCGGCAAAACTCAGTGCTCCCCAACCTCTACTCCTGGGGTTCCTGCTTCACCCCGGCGCACCCACTGGGGAGCCTGTGGCCTGGCGGAGGAACTCAAGTGACTGCTTTTTTGCTTTACAAAATCAAACTCGCCTAGACAAGAACGACGGGGCCGCTGCGCAGAGGAGAGGAGTTCTCCCAAACTCAGCTGCAAAGCAGGCCTCCTCCCCCCCTACCCCCGACTCCCCTCCCCGGATCTGAACGGCCTGGGCGGGGTCACCAGGGGAGGTACCAATAGCCGCCTCCTGCCAGCCCCGGCCTGGGAGGGGGGGTTGGGGCAGGGGCTGGAGGCGGGGTGTGAGTGGGTGTGTGCGGGGGGCGGAGGCTTGATGCAATCCTGATAAGAAATGCTCGGGTGTCACCCTCACCTACCCGCGGGTTCACGAAGACGCTATATATAGCTGCCGGCCGGGAGCCGCCGCGCCGTCGGAACAGGAGCGCTGTGCGCCCAGGCGCTCGGAGTGCACTGCTGGCTCCAGGGCCGCGGCCACACTACCTGGCTCACACAGCTCCGCACAGCATCCCAGTCGCCGCCTAGCCTCCAGCACCCCTGCCTCCGCAGCCGCTGGGAGCCCCACGGAGGTGCCATGCCTAGCGGGCTGAGAGGGCGTGTGGTGGCGGGCTTCCTGGTCCTGGCCAGCTTCTGGCTGGCCGCGGCCGGGCGCCCGCTGGCCTTCTCGGATGCGGGCCCGCACGTGCACTACGGCTGGGGTGAGCCCATCCGTCTGCGACACCTGTACACCGCTGGCCCCCACGGCCTCTCCAGCTGTTTCCTGCGCGTCCGCACCGACGGCGCAGTAGACTGCGCGCGGGGCCAGAGCGCACACAGTGAGTGCCAGCCGCGTTCCCCGACCCACACCCCACACTTGCGCCCCTCCTTCCTTTCGGCGCCCACAGACCCCTCTACTCCCAGAAACCCCAGGTTTTTGCACCTTGGAGTTACAATCCCTATCTTGGCCCCCAGACAGCACGGGAAGCCAGGGAGGGGCACAAGCGCGTGGACCGACCGCACCCACGTGTTGCGGGCCCTGCAGGCCTCGGCTGCAGCTTATCGCTTCCCTTGCGCCCAGGTCTGCTGGAAATCAGGGCGGTCGCTCTCCGGACTGTGGCCATCAAGGGCGTGCACAGCGCGCGGTCCCTCTGCATGGGCGCCGACGGCAGGATGCAAGGGCTGGTGAGTGTCCCCACGGGACGGGATGTTCCGGGGTGCGGGACTTAAGCTTGTCCCAGGGCGGGGGCTTAGGGGAGAAGGGCGCACCCCTTCTGCTTTGGCCCAGAACTTCCAGGGGCCCATTGCTAGGACCGATTAAGCCAAGGTCCGACTAATTTCTACGGAAATTTATGATCCCAGTTAGTTGCTGGGCGGCAGCTGCCGTTGCATTTCCATTTGAGCCAACGACCGGCCCAGCCGGGGCGGGGGCGCGGAAACCCATTATTTGACTCCCTTTGATATTAAACAGGAAAACCCACCTCCGGCCTTTTCAGCGGGGCCTGCGTGTGTGTGGTCCTCCTTCCCTCCTTCTAGTATAAGGAAATAAAAAGCATATCCGTAACTTATATCTTCTCTTAAAAAGACCAATAATCAACTAAATAAGAAAAGAGAACAGTGCATTTGGGATTGGTGAGATTTTATAAAAAAAATTTTTATATCCCAGGAAAATGGTGTGGATTAAGATGGAGCTGCCTGGGAGTAACTTTCCAGGGGCGCGCTTGTCCTCCGGTTGGGCTCACCTGCCCTGTAAACGCTTTTGTTGGGGCCGGGGTGCAGGAGGGCGGGCAGAGAAGGCCCAGGTAACACCGAAGTCTCGGGGCCGGAAGCTCCGGGGCTCTGGTCGCTGGGAACAAAGACGTTCAAAGGATCAGCCCTCGCCCCTCCCGCGCCCTGTGCGCAGAGGAGGCTGTGTGAGGTCCCCGCAGGGCCTCCCACGCCGCCGGGAATCCAATGCGGGAGCCCCCACCCCAGAGAAGATGCAGAGGCGGGGCCTCCCCCCACCCAACCAGCCCCTTTGTGAATCGAGGGACAAAGCCCTGTGGAGTCTCAAAATTGTTTTGTGCCTCTGACGTCCATTCCATTTACTGAGAATACCGCTTTCAAGTTTGGTGGCTGAGCCCTGTCGGAAGGGATGGCAGAGGCCGGAGGTGGTCAGTATTGCTGAAGGCGGGCATCCAAAGCCGCTTCCAGACCCACCCTTGTAACTTTAGTTATTTTGATACTTATTTATAACGGGGTGGGGGGACACTAACAGTGGGAGGTCGCCTGGGGACATGGAGTCCAACCGGCCATTCTACTCTAATCCAAACTGGGGTGAGGGGGTGTCACCTAAAATCTTTAGTGCTTCTTGGTCCTGTGTGCATGGCCTAACACAAATGGAGGATTTTTTCCTGTTCCCCCCCCTTTTTTTAATCGAAATTCCACATTGTTCGACTCACTGGAAATCATTTCATTTCCTGTTTGGAGAATGGGTAATAACTAATTTCTCCCTAAGAACAGGCAGAGTAAATAGAAGTCTCTCAGGCCTTCGAGTTTCCCTCTCTTGTTTGTTTATCAATATTTGGGAGTTCCGGAGAAGTCTCCTCTGCCGCCTGGCTGCAGCCCAGCAGGAGCTGTGGCCCCTGCAATTACTTTTATCAGGCTTATCAGCGCTTGGCTCACCCACCTGCAGTTCAGTGACCTTTGCAGAGTTATGTAAAGCAGACTGCAGTGTCTTTACTGCCTGGTGGCCGGCCGGCCCTTGCCTTAGTCTGTCCTCTGTGTCCCCAAGGGGTAATGACACCAGCTTGGGACAGCATTTGCCCACTGGCACCTCTCAACCCTGTGGACTATGAATGTTCTGGGACCAGGGGCCAGCTTCCCTCTGCACACACTTCCGGCCACCTGCTGGGTGCAGGCCCAGGCCTGGCATGGGGGGAGGGGCTGCTGCCTGGGAGGCTGTGGGTGAGGGAATGAAAAAACCAGAGGGAGCTGATGTTTCCTACAGCTGCATCTGACAAAAAGCCTTGGAATTAGAAAGGCTCACAGTGACTTCTGGCTGGATGGGGAATGCCTAGTGGATTACACATAATCTTAATGAAAAAGACTGATCCTAAAATGAGAACCTGGTTTATCAGTGTTTCTCAAAGTCAGATGTCAGTGGAATACCAGGAATGTTTTTAGTGGGGGTAGCTATAAGTTTAATGTAAAGAGTGAGAGAACCATGCATCTCAGGCCTATGATTTTATGGATATTATTGTGCAGGACAAGACTCAGTTTAAAAAGTGAGGTGATTTAGTGGAAAATATTAAGGAGCTATATGAAGTGTATAGGCAGTATCATATATGTCAATATGCATATAAAGTATATACTTGAAGTATGTGTGTACGTGCACACAAGTTATAAAGTATAAAGGTGTATAAATATATGTAATGTATAACATAACATGCATTATAAGTGCTTATATCAATGTATATATATTTACATGTAACGTGTATATAAAAACATACAAGTTGTACTCACGAAGACCACGGCTGGTGACTACCAGGGACCCCCCTGATTTTCCTCCACTGCCAATTGTGTCAGACCTGGGAATTCCTGCAGGCTCATGCTCACAGGCTGCCTGTTTTCTTGCAGCCTCAGTACTCGGAGGAAGACTGTGCCTTCGAGGAGGAGATCAGGCCGGATGGCTACAACGTCTACTGGTCTGAGAAGCACCGCCTGCCGGTCTCTCTGAGCAGTGCCAGGCAGAGGCAGCTGTACAAGGGCAGGGGCTTTCTGCCGCTCTCTCACTTCCTGCCCATGCTGCCTGTGACCCCAGCTGAGCCTGAGGACCTCAGAGACCACCTGGAATCTGACACGTTCTCTTCGCCCCTGGAAACTGACAGCATGGATCCATTTGGGATCGCCACCAGACTGGGCATGGTGAAGAGTCCCAGCTTTCAGAAATGACAAGGTTCTGGCCGTGCCTCATGGGCAATCCTGAGTCCGTGTTCTGTTTAGCTTTAGGAAGAAACGTTTAGCTGTTGTACCTATGCAGAATTTTACATTGGCTGTGCCAGTTTCTAGTGGATAGACTTGTATGATCATAAAATTGTAAGCCCTCTGCCCACCCAGCTGCTACCCGAGCCCCCATCCCACTCCCTGGAGATTGCTGGCCAAGCTGCTCTGTTGACCTGGTTCTGCTTGAATACCTCCACTGATGGGGAACTTACGCCCTTTGGAAAAATTCTTACATCAAGCTGAAATTCTCTATAATTTTTTCTCATCATTTCCAGCAGGGGAAGCCAGGAGACAAGCAGGCTTTAAACTCATATACAGGTGATCAGCTCTGAGACATCAGGTAAATGTGAGCCCTTGTGAAAATGTATCTAGATCTCAACTCCAAGGACCGTGTACCCTCCCCAGAGCCGCCTTCCAGCTGCAGGAAATCTTGACAAGTCCCACTGAGGCTCATTCTAGGATGGATAATTTTTCTTCCTGATAGCCAGGGCTGGTTATCCTAAGGTAGATGGCTGAGCTGTCACCTCTACCCCCAGCTCGGAGGGACAAGTAGTGGAGACTGCCAGTTACAGCAGCCCATCCTGGCCCCAGTCATTCTAGGGGAGTGTCCAGGGAATCAGATCTGCCCAGGCCATGTGGATATAGAGTCCCCTTTGACATGAAAGCCCACCTTCTTCATCCCTACACCTCCCCTTAGTTAGAGCTATGGATACTGACTTGAGAACAGACTGCTGTCCTCCTGGGTCACTGGGTCACTTGCCTCCATTTCCCCGGCTGTCCTACCCCTCTGCCTCTCCTCACTTGCTATCTTGTGCACTGAGGCTTCCCAGACTCCGTCCCCATGTCAGCCTGTGTGTATCATTGAAAAACCAAAAAAGGAAAGATCTGAAAGGCCCAAGTCTTTCTGATGACCTGGCTGGGGGCAGCAGCAGGGGAGATTCTGAGCCCTTTCCCAGCACTTAGTTTCCAACTTGATATTTATGAGTAATTTATTTTGATATGTACATCTCTTATTTTCTTATGTTATTTATGCCCCCAGATTATATTTATGTATGTAAGTGAGGTTTGTTTTGTACATTAAAATGGAGTTTGTTTGTATGAACATGTTTGTATCAAAAGTCGCATTCTGTTATCCAATTGGAATGTGGGACAGCGGGCAGAGGTGGCAGCCCTGTCCCCAGGAGGAAACCCTGTCTGCCTGTTTGTCCTTGATGCCACAGTACCTTGGTCTTTATTGTTGTGACAGCCCTCAACTATGCTAGGGGAGAGAGACTTGGGGTGGGTTAGTTAAATAGTAAGTTTTGGCTAACTAGCTAGTGGTGAGAGCTGGGTTGCCCCAATGCTCTGTCTCCAACCTGGGGAGCTTGGCTGCTCATGTCACCTCTGCTAGGAATATTAGGGGCTGAACAGCCTCTGCCAGGAGCATTTCCAACTACAGGAAACAAACTTCAGATCACCGGGGCCTAACTCGGAACATCTCGCCCTCAGCACTGTTGACATTTAGGGCCGCATAACTATTGGGGGACAGGTGTTCCAGAACATTATGAGATATTTGGCAGTGTCTATCCACCAGACGTCAGTAGAAACCCCTTAGTTGTGACAACCAAAAGTATCTTCAGAAGTTGCTGTATGTCCTTTGGGAGTAGAATCAGTCCTGATGGAGAAGCTTGGGCTTAATAAAGAAATCCAGGGGAAACTGATGTTTGCTGGTGGCCCAGGGATGCCTGGGCTGTGTCCTCTGCTTTCCTTGGGTGTCCCTATGGTACCATGCCCTCAGCTGAAGACAGGGAGAGGGAATCATTTAGTTCCTGGGCTCTTCTCTCTAGAGGCTTTTGGCAAATTCCGGTTCCATCCTACAAGCCAGGCTTGCATCACAGGGTGTATCCGCCCCCCACCCCCCAGTGGCAAGGCAGGCTGGGGAAGTAAGTACTAACATTAATCAGGTCGCACTGCCACACTGGGGGCTCTGTAAGCAAGGAAGACATGGTGGTGACGATGCCGGCTGGGGGACTAAGTGTGGTCCCCTATGCTATATGCAAATATAAGTGGGTGCAATTGGACACCTTACGGTACCTTAACAGTAATGGTTCTAAGTCAGTGCTAAGGACAGGATGTGGGAGCGGTGGGGATGTTCGGGTGGGTGTGGCTGCGGAGGGGCAGCAGAGAGATCTTTTTGGTGATAATCAGCTCTATGTCTCAATCGCAGAGGTGGTCACACCAAATCTACATGTGTGACAAAATAACAATAGTGCGCACACACTGAATTGACATCAATTCCTGGTACCACGTTATACTATAGCGACAAAGATGTCACCATTGGGGGAAACAGGACGAAGGGACACAGGGCCTCTCCGTGCTATCTTTGCAACTTCCTGGGAATTTATCATTATTTCAAAATACAATGTTGAAAAACAAAATTCAACCCTGGTCTCTGACAACATAAAATCCACTAGCGTTTGTTTGTTCCTTAAGCTGTCTAGGTTGAAAAAGGAGCCTTGAGTACTTTGGCTAGGCATGAAGATGGGAGCTGGACTGACTGGACCACCCTGATTTGTGAGCTAAAAATTGGGATGATAACAGCCCCCCTCTCTCTCCTGGGGAGGGACAACAAAGGGGGCACACAGGCACCGTGCCCAGCATGCTAGTGTCCAGCTCGCACATTGGGCAGTAGTGCCCAGGCACTTACATCAGCAGCTGTCATGATTAAGACTGCTGTTCACAACCACGAAGTCCACTTCACATGGAGGCCCTCTCCCCTCATCATTCTCACTGATGACATGCCCAGGACACCTAGAGGTGTCCCTTTCCTGTCCTCATTTGTCCATCAAGATGCCCCCTAACTCTTTGAGGCCCCTGCCACGTGACTGTGCTGGGCAGGCAGGACTGGGTGAGACTTGTGGACACAGCATCTCTGCCTCTCATTTACAGATGAGGGGGTGCCGGACCAGAGAGGGCAGCCTTCATCCAAAGCGGCACAGCTTGGAAGCAGCATAGCACAGATTGAGAGTGTGGGGGCTGGGAGGGGTGGTCCAGGGCCCCTTAACTTGCTGTGTCACCTTGAGAAAGTCAGACCACCTCTCTGAGGTGGCACCCTCCTGTAGACAAGGAGATTAACACTCTCTATTTTGGAAGAACCCCTTGAAATGATGTGTTCGGGCGCCTGGCCCAGAGCAAGGAACAAATAGCCAGCCCCGAACTGTTATTTCCACTGGTTCTCAAATGTGGCGGCACATTAGAATTACTGGGGAAAATCACGATGGCTGGACCCCACTCCTAAGAGATTCTGGTTTAATCGGAATGGGCGTGGCAAGCACCCTGTGGTTCTCACTTCAGGCCCAGAGTGAGAACTTCAGGGGACCAGTTCAAATTCCATCCTTTGTGCTCTGAAGGCAAACATTTCAGGGAATAAATGAAGGAAAAGATTTATCAGTACCTCCCTATTTGGAGTCTCCTCCCTTCAGTACAATTGGTAATGAGCAAACTGATTCACACTAGAGTGTTTGATGGTTGATTGGCTTTCTCTCTGAGGCTGCATTTTTGCTTGGTCTGGTAAGCGCAAAGCTGTGCTGGCTAGCAGTGGATGGTGCAGACATTCTGGCAAGAGTGGGGAAGACTATTTTTTAAGGCTACATCTTAGCACGCATCCTACCCCGACCCTTCCTCTGCTACTCATAAGAAGGTGACCTGGCTGTATCTCCAGATGCTGTATCTCCAGATGCTGCTGTATCTCCAGATGCTGCATTAGAAAGGGTTGCCAAATTAAGCAAGGAATACAGTGTACCCCATTGAATTTGAATTTCAGATGCATTTTTTTTAGCTTAAATATGTCCCAAACATTGTTTACTAAAAAAAATTCATCAGGCATCTGAAATGTAACTGGGCAGCAGGCGTTTGGCCTGGCAAAGCTGGCTTTAGACCCACACCACTGACATGGCTTAAATAACGAGAGAAGACCAGGATGAAAAAAATGACTCACCTGGACAAGGCTGTCCAGTGGTCAGAGGCCAGAGCACAATTCAAAAGACCCAAGGGGCAAGGAGGCGTTGGGAGACACCTGTGCTTTCTTTGGGTCTGTTTCCCCGTCTGTAAAGTGAGAATCCTTTCACTGCCTCAGTGCTTGTCACTTTGGGGATTCTGTCAAAGTACTCATGACAGGCCTGCTCTGTGACACTTTCATCCAAAAAGGGATGAAACCCAAGACCTGGTATTAGGACTCCCATGGTCGCAAGTGACAGAAATCCCAACTCAAACTGACTTAGAAAGAAAGAAGGAAAGTCAACTTCTTCTTCTTCTTTTTTTTTTTTTTGTGAGACAGAGCCTCAAGCTGTCATCCTGGATAGAGAGCTGTGGCTTCACAGCTCACAGCAACCTCCAATTCCTGGGCTCAAGCGAGGCTCCTGCCTCCATCTCCCAAGTAGCTGGGACTATAGGCGCCCGCCACAACATCCGGCCATTTTTTGGTTGCAGCTGACATTGTTGTTTGGTGGGCCTAGAGCTGGATTCGAACCCACCAGCTCAGGTGTACGTGGCTGGCGCCTTAGCCACTTGAGCCACAGGCGCCAAGCCGGAAAGTCAACTTCTTGGCTCACCTTACTGAAAAGGCCTGCTGGTGCTGGCTTTGGGCATGCTGGGTCTGGGAACTTGGACCATGCCAGGCATCAGTCCCTCTGTCTGAGTTCAGACATCTTCTCCCTTCATGATGATGATCTGGCCCAAGAAGTGTAAGGCTTTTCTTTGATTTTCCAGCAGTCCAGATGGTGGACACTTCCCTTCTCTTAGTAGCAATTTCAGCACGAGTCCCAGATTAGCTCTCATAAATCCTTCCTCTGTCTCTTGCTTATCCCAACCAGTGTTAGGATGCCCTGATGGGCCAGGTCTGGGCCACCACTGCAGCCCAGGGAGTTGTCAGCCCCAGATGGACTCTGTGAACCAAGAGGGAGGAGAGATGGTTTCTCAGAGGAAAACCCACTGGGAAGGGACAGTCCCTCTAATCTGCCACTTTAGTCACCATCCTCTGGATGAGCTTCCCCCTTCAGGATTGGGAAATGTTCCCTAGAAATGTTCCAGAAGACCCAAAAGGAGACATGGGTGTGCACAGGGCCAGACCCAGACATTGGGCATCCAGCTGTGGAGGGCAGGAGACAGCATCCTTCCTCCCGGGGCTTAGACTCCCGATCCCACTGTCAAGGTGAGCAGAAAGGAGCCTGACTAGGGCAGAGGGAAAAGAAGGTCTTTTTCTTTGGTCACTGGAGGCAGAGAGAGAGAGGAGAGACAGACAGACACAGAGTTTTTGTAGCAACCATTGTTCTAGGCATTACCATTGCAAAGCATAACAATGTTTAAGTCAATGATAGACCACATCTAACAATGTTTTAGTCAATGATAGACCATTGGTCCCATAAGATTACAATACTGTGTTTTTCCTATCCCTTTTTTATGTTTAGATATATATTTTTTCTTGAGACAGAGTCTCACTCTGGTGTCAGCCTAGCTCATAGCAATCTCAAACTCCTGGGCTCAATCAATCCTCCTGCCTCAGGCTCCTAAGTAGCTGGGACTATAGGCACTCCCCACAATGCCCAGATAATTTTTCTATTTTTACTAGGTTCTTGCTCTTGTTCAAGTTAGTCTTGAACTCTTTTTTTTTTTTTTTTGAGACAGAGCCTCAAGCTGTCACCCTGGATAGAGTGCTGTGGCATCACAGCTCATAGCAACCTCCAATTCCTGGGCTCAAGGAGTCTCTTGCCTCCGCCTCCCAAGTAGCTGGGACTACAGGTGCCCGCCACATGCCCAGCCATTTTTTGGTTGTATCTGTCATTGTTGTTTGGTGGGCCCGGGCTGGATTCGAACCCGCCAACTCAGGTGTACATGGCTGGCGCCTTAGCCCGTTGAGCCACAGGCGCCGAGCCAGTCTTGAACTCTTGAACTCAGACCATCCTCCTGCTTTGGCCTCCCGGAGTGCCAGGATTAGAGGTGTGAGCTACCACCCTGGGCCCTCTGGCTTCCATGATTTCCAGCAAGAAGCCCACTGTCATTTGAATTGGTGTTCCCTCTAAACCAACGGTTCTCAACCTGTGGGTTGAGACCCACAGGAACTGTATTAAAGGGCCGTGGCATTAGGAAGGTTGAGAACCACTGCTCTAAGCTAAGTCTCTGTTTTCAAGAGTTCGTCTTTAGTTTTTATAAGTTTAATGATGATGTGTCTTGGCATGGCATTTTTTTTTTGTATATTTTTCCCTGTTTGGAATTCATCCAGCTTCTTGAATATGTAGGCTTATGTCTTTCACCAAATTTGGTTAAGTTTTTAACCCTTTATTTTTCCTGAATTATTTCAGTCCCATTCTTCTGTCTTCTCCTTCTGAGACTCTAATGACAAAACTGTTGGCTCTTTGGTATCACCCCATAGGGCTGTTTACTTTCTTTCTAGTCTATTTTCTCTCCATTGTTCAGATTATATAAATTCTGTCACTCTGTCACTGATTCTATCTACTGTCATCTCTACTTTAATATTGAGCCCATCCAGCAAGACATTTTGGTTGTTTTTATTGTATCTTTCAGTTCTATATTTTCCATTTGGTTCTAATTTTTGTAACTTCCATTTCTTTGCTGTGTTGAAGTCAAATAAAATACAGAGACAAACCTCTGAAATCAAAATGTTTTATCTGGAAGATAGAATTGCAATTTGGGACACATATGCAGACCAGGGCGCCCCTAGTACATCCAAAGAGCAAAGAGAAGGTTGGATGTTAAGGAGAAATGCCATGACTGTTTTGAAAGAAAGTTCAAGAGCACTAGTAGGTTCTGGGGGGCTGGCAGACTCTCAGTGGGGTAAGGATAGTCTCAGACTTAGCAAGTTGTTTTGGTAGTGATTAGATAACACTGGTTTCAGGTTACAGTAGCCAGTTTCAGAGAACCACATTCTTGGAGCAATGTTTTTGGTCCTGAGTGCTTTCTCTCCAGCCTCCCAACTCTGTTTTAGTTGAGTATGACAAAAATAACCCAATTTGTATGATCAACTTTCACAGCTGAGATTTTTTTTTTTAACATTTTCATTTGTTTTAAGAGAAATCATAACTGCTGTTGAGGCATTTTATGATGGCTGCTTCAAAAATCTTTGTCCACACGCCTGTAATCCTAGCACTCTGGGAAGCTGAGACGGGTGGTTTGTTTAAGCTCACAGGTTCAAGACCAGCCTAAGCAAGAATGAGACCCCATCTCTAAAAAACAAATGTAGCCAGGCCTCATGGAAGGCCCTTATAGTCCCAACTACTAGGGAGACTGAGGCAGGAGAATTGCTTGAGCCCAGGAGTTTGAGGTTGTGGTGAGCTATGATGCCAGGACACTCTACCCAGGATGACAAAGTGAGACTCTGTCTCAAAAAAAAATTAAGAAAAAAAATCTTTTCAGATAATTTCATTCTGCCATTGATTCATCCCAGCATTGGCATTTTTTTACTATCTGTTCTCACTGCAGTTGTAACTTTCCTTGTTCCTGAACCTGAGACTATTTTCCTGGGCCCGTCTCTCTTCCTTCCTCCCTCATTCCCTCCCTCCCCCCCTCCCTCCATCTTCCTCAGCTTCCTTACTGACATTACGCTTGCCTGCTGCCTTCCTCTTCCTCTCATCTGTGGCTTAAAGCAAAATGTCACCAACTTTCATCTGCCCCAGGCCTACTGTGTGCCACCCGTGCTAGGTTTCTCTTTATGTATACTCTTTGTTGAAGTTGAAATCAGAGAGACCTAAGAGACATTTCAAAGAAATAAATGTGGGCAGAGCCTGTGGCTCATTGAGTAGGGCGCTGGCCCCATATACCAAAGGTGGCGGGTTCAAACCCAGCCTCGGCCAAACTGCAAAACAGAAAAATAGCCGAGCGTTGTGGCGGGCGCCTGTAGTCCCAGTTACTCAGGAGGCTGAGGCAAAAGAATCACCTAAGCCCAGGAGTTAGAGGTTGCTGTGAGCTGTGTGTGACGTCATGGCACTCTACGGAGGGCGATAAGGTGAGACTCTGTCTCTACAAAAAAAAAAAAAAAGAAAAAGAAATAAAGAAAGAAATGCACGGACCTCGTATGATTTCTAGCTCAACATAATAGTTATAAAAAGACAGTTTTAAACTATTAAAATAAATAGAAACAGTCTGGGTATGAAATTATAGTGTCAGTTTGCTAGATGGGATGATAGTATTATGGCTATGTCTTTTTTTTTCCTTTTCTTTTTGAGACAGAGTCGCATTTTGTTGCCCCCAGTAGAGTGCTATGGTGTCACAGCTCACAGCAACCTCAAACTCCTGGGCTTTAGCAATTCTCCTGCCTCAGCCTCCCAAGTAGCTGGGACTATAGGTGCCCGCCACAACGTCCGGCTACTTTTTAGAAACGGGTTCTCACTCTTGCCTCAGGCTGGTCTTGAACTCATGAGTTCAGCCTCCCAGAGTGCTGGAATTACAGGTGTGAGCCACCACACCGGGCCCTATTATGGCTATGCTAAAAAAAATCTCTATCTGGCGGCACCCATAGCTCAGTGGGTAGGGCGCCGGCCACATGCACTGAGGCTGTTGGGTTCGAACCCAGCCTGGGCCAACTAAACAACAATGACAACTTCAACAAAAAAATAGCTGGGTGTTGTGGCAGGCATCTGTAGTCCCAACTACTTGGGAAGCTGAGACAAGAGAATCGCTTAAGCCCAAGAGTTTGAGGTTGCCGTGAACTGTGACACCACAGCACTCTCCCAAGGGCAACATAGTGAGACTCTGTTAAAAAAAAAATCTCTATCTGTTGGAGATACGCACTCAAGTCTTTAAAGGTGAATTGATCCAGTAAAAAAAAAGGGTGGGGGGAATGGCTGGCAAAAGAACAGCAGAAAGTTGATCAGTGCTGAACAACGGGGTTTTGGGGGTTTGATCACACCGTCCACAACTCAAGTATTTTTGAAATGTCTATGATAAAAACTAAAAAAGAAATAAAAAAATCAGACTATATTCTTCACGCTCTCTTTCTCTGCCAAGCCACCTGTAATGAATATGCCCCACAAAGTGGGGGCCGTCCCACCCCTGGACCCCTGCGTGACCATGTGGATCAGAACCCCAACCCCATCCTCTACTTGAGGAGCACAGTGGAGAAACAAACCTTCGTTACCTGGAATCTTAGCGATTTCATGGTCGGTTTGTTCCTACAGTCGGGCCCATTCTAGCAAGTATAATCTCCAGAGTATATTGAAGCAGAAGAAGCAAGTTCAGGACATTGTCTGTAGTATGATACAGTTTGTAATTTAAAAAGTTGTAGGGTGGCGCGTATGGCTCAGTGAGTAGGGTGCCAGTCCCATATACCAAGGGTAGTGGGTTCAAACCCGGCCCCAGCCAAAATGCAACAACAACAAAAATAAATAAATAAATAGTTTAAAAAATAAATAAATAAGTTGTGTACACTTTGATGTTTATGTACGCAGAGAGTATGTATATCTGCATATCCACATATACACACACAGAGGGTACCAAAAACGTACACACATTTTAAGAAAAGGAGAAACTGCATTAAAATTGTAATACTCAATATATACTAACAAAAGATGAATACAAGTCACATTGAGCACCTCTTATAATTGCAGGAATCAAACTTGACTTGAGTATTACAATTTTTTTTTTCAGACAGAATCTCATTATGTCCCCCTCAGTAGAGTGCTGTGTCAGAGCTCATGGCAACTTCCAACTCTTGGGCTTAGCGATTCTCTTGCCTCAGCTTCCCAAGTAGCTGGGACTACAGGCTCCCGCCACAACACTGGGCTATTTTGTTATTGTTGTTATTGTTGTCATTGTTGCTTAGCAGGCCTGGGCCTGGTTCAAACCCACCAGCCCTGGTGCATGTGGCTGGTGCCCTAACCACTGAGCTATGGGCGATGAGCCAAGTAATACAAATTTTTTTTTTTTTTTTTTTTTAGAGACAGAGTCTTACTTTGTCACCCTCGGTAGAGTGCTGTGGCATCACAGCTCACAGCAACCCCCAGCTCTTGGGCTTAGGCGATTCTCTTGCCTCAGCTTCCCAAGTAGCTAAGACTACAGGCGCCCGCCACAACGCCTGGTTATACAAATTTAATATGCTTTTTTTCCTAGCTTAAAATGTATATACTTTTTTTGGCTCCTAGTGTATACACACAAATACACACACACATGTAAATATGTTGGACTGAATCGTGCCCCCCAACGTTTATATGTTGTAGTCTTAACTCCCTGACTATACTTGAAGATATGACTTTCAAAGATCTGGTTAAAGTGAAATGAGGTCATATCAGTAGGGCTATAATTCAACATAACCAATGTCCATGTAAGAAGGCAGTGGTCAGGAGCAGTGGCTCACTCCCGTAATACCTGCACTCTGGGAGGCCCAAGCAGGAGGCTCTTTTGAACTGGAGTTTTAGATCAGTCTGAGCAAGAGCAAGACCCCATCTCTACTAAAGATAGAAAAATTAGCTGGGCATCCTGCCTGGCACCTGCAAGCCCCTGTATCCCCAGTTGCTTGGGAGGCTGAAGCAGGAGGATCACTGGAGCCCAGGAGTTTGAAGTGGCTGTGAGCTGTGATGATGCCACTGCACCCTACCCCAGTGCACTTTACCCAGGGCAACAGAGCAAGAATCTGTCTCTAGGAATAAAAAAAAAAAGAAGATGACAGATAATAAAGAGGCCACGTGAGGACTGTGAGGACACAGGGAAAAGATGGCCAAGGAAAGAGGCCTCGGCAGGAGCCTGTCCTGTGACACAATGATCTCAGACTTTGGGTATCCAGAATGTGAGAGAATAAATGTTTGTTTTTGAAGCCACTGGGTCTGTGGTACTTTGTTACAGCAGCCCAGACAAACTTTAATACATTATCTCTCTCCATATAATCTGTTAAAATGGAGAATGGATGGGAGGACTTGTGGTACTTGCCCTATCTTTCCTAGGACACAAGCCCTGAGAGGCAGGTTCTAATGTCCCATTCCCTGCTGGACCAAGGCCCAGAACCTGTAGCCCCAGAACCCGATGTCGGTGGAACGAGTGTCGGTCCTTCTGCATTTATCAGGTCTCTGAAGAATCGCAAATTCTGCCCGGCCCTGAGCTTCTTGGAGGCAGAAAGGGACTGTGCCTTGCTCAGCATCCTGCCCAGAGCTGGCCTGGCGCCCAGGAGGTGGCCCCACGTGGACTGAAGGGATGAAAGTCTAAGTGAGGAGGGCTGCTCTCAGCTCAACCAAGGATTTTAACTTCAACCCAAGAGTCCTGGAGGGTTGTAGAAAACTTCTGCACGGGTCCTAGGGAAGCTACACCTACCTTGGGGTGCAGAACTGAATGAGGGGACATCGTCACAGAAGTCCAGCCCACCAAATTCCACCTCCACTGGGCCACGTGGGTGGGTGGAGGGAAGGAGGCGTCCTTGGCAGCCACACTTCGGACACCAACCTGCAGGTGACCCATAGCAGACCCCTTGGGCCCTTTCTGGGCCTCCATCCTCCCATCTATAAAATGGGAGGTCAGATTTAGGATCAGTTTAGAAGGACCATCCTTTAGAAGGATGTATATTTGATTTATACTAATAACTACCAACAAATGAATTTCTCTCACGTGACAAAGCAAATTCTACTTACAAAGCAAAATCTGTCTCCCACTACTCTTCCTGACCCCGAGGGGTGCATATTGTTGTATACATAGGGACCATGGGGTCCCTGGCACCCACAATCCCTTCTCCTCTGGCCTGACCCCTCTCTCCAGCCCACAATTCTTCCACTGCAGCCCTCAGGGCTCCTTCCTCTTCCTCCAACCTGACCTCTCGCCTTTAGGGTCTTTAGTGCCCTCTGTCTGGAATGTTCTTTCCCCAGACATCACACAACCCCCTTACTTCATCCCAGTCTTTCCTGACTACACCGACTAAAGTAGCACGGCATGGCCAGTACCAGTTTCATCCCACTGCAGACGAGCTCCAGGCACCTGGGCCTGGTCAGAGGCACACAGGACACTGCTTTCACTTGTACCAACCACTTTCTCGAAATGTCCTTGAGCATGTCTCCTTACCAGGTATTGTTCTAGGGTGGTGTATTCCATTAGTTCCTGGGGCCTCCATATAAATTAAGCCCCCAGCCTTCAAACAATGACACGTGCACTTTCACAGTCTGGAGGCCCGAAGCCTAAGGTCAGGTGTCAACAGGGCCATGTTCCCTCCGAAGGCTCTAGGGAAGTGGAGGCTCCATCCTGACTGTTCTGGCTGCTGGTGGCCCCAGGCACTTGCTGGCTGTGGCCTCTGTGGTCACGTGGCCTCCTCTGTGTGTCTGTCTTCTTACGAGGATGCTTGTCCTTGAATTTAGGGCCTGTGCGGGTGATCCAGGATGAGAGCTTTCACTCAATTACATCTGCAAAGACCCTTTTTCCAAATAAGATCATATTTGCAGGTTCCCAGGATTAGGCCATATCTTTTGGGGGCACACCATTCCAACCTGGACCTGAAAGCCACACATTTGAACTCTCTCCAGAAGCTGCCAAATTGCACTCAGTTTTTCCAGGGAAAATGGGAACTCACACTTGGGCACGGAGGCAGACTCATAGGTACCATGTGAAGTCAGTTCACTTTGGGGAGGACTGAGAATTCATGGTGATGGAGCCAGGCCCATCACCTGGGCCCCCCTACTGCCTGGCTGGCAACCCCCAGCCTCAAGGAGTCCTGCCTTCCCAGACACAGCAGCTGCTGGGGTCTTCACAGAGCATGGGGGGCCCCTTCCCTTGTCAGTGGTCCTGCCCTGTGGCTCCTGACAGGTGCCCAGGCCTAGCTGAAGCCTGGACCCCATGCCAGCCTGGAGCTCAGGAGCAGATGGATCCAGACCTCAGCAGACTCCTGTGAGGGGAGCATCCAGAATGTGAGTGCTGTCCTCCCCGGGGGTCCTGGGAGGCAGGGCTCTGTGATCCTGCTTCTCCCATCAGAACTGGGTAGCCTACTTCCTGGGCCCATGCGACCTGACTGCTCTGAGCAGGAATCCATGACCAGCCTTGGCCTAGGGGAGCCAGGTAGGCAGAGGCTGGGCGGGCTGTCACTGAGAGAGTCAAGTGCCTGGTGGGGCCACCTGGGCCCAGCCTTGTCACCTCTCAGAGCCTCAGTGTCTTCCCCTAAGTGGTGCTGCAACGTTCTTCTCCAAAGCGGGATTTTAAGAATTACAATTGATAACGGGAGGAAAACAGTCTAACTCCTCCCGCAGCTCCTAGTTTCCTTATTGCGGTCAGGCTGAGGGCAGTGGAGGTGCAGAAGCTCCGTCCGGCAGCCAGACACCCCAAGGAAGGCAGCGGGCAGGAGCGGCCACAGAGAGAGACCCGGCGGCCGGTCCCCTAGGAGCTGCCCTTCCGAAGCGCAACGGCGCCCCCTAGTGGCAGGTGCGCGGAGAGGGCGCGCGCAAGGCGAAAGGCGCGGGGTGGGGGTGGGGGCCCGGGGTGGGCTTTCCTGAGCGAATCCTGCAGCTGTGCGCTTACAATCGCTCCTTTACGCGGGCGGATCTCATGGTTGGCAGCTGTCACCACCTGCCCACTTTTGCAGACAGCACCTCTACACCCCAGGAAGTATCCACAAAGGCTCCCTGTGTGCCTGGAAACCCGGGGTAGGGGTGGGTAGGAGGGGAGAGGCAGGCTCCATCCCTTCCATAACCTGGTATAAACAATGTATGGAAAATGTATTATATTCATAATTATTAATCTACTCATATTTTCCGCATGTCAGGTGCCCCGCCTCAGATGGGTCCTGAGATGGGGTGCCAGCATTACTCTCATTTTACAGATAAGCAAACACAGGCTCCAGAAGGTGAATTCCACCAATGCCCTCCAGAAACACGTCCAGCTGGCCAGACTGCACTTTAGATGCCACAAAAAGTGGCTTCCTGGACCGCAGGAGGAGGTGGGAACTGAAGGGAGCACTGCTCGGGCGTTACTACATCGGATTCAGTGCTGGGGATTCTGCCAGGCACGACTGGGGCAGGGGAGTTTACTAGGGGCCACAGTCATGCCTTTGGATGTTGCTGTCCAGCTGGGAGGAGTAATGGCCAGGCAAGAGAAAGAAGCAAATGGTAAAGCTGGCCCCTCACAGCCCCGGTGTTGCAGAGGAGCCCAGAAAGAATTTCTGCTCCATAGAGGTGGGAAAGGAGGGAGTGCCCCCCAGGCTGGGGGTCTGAGGGGTTGTGTGGACCTGGGAGGGCTGCGACCTGGGCAGGCAGAGGACAGGGGAGAGGAAAAGCGGGGGTGAGGTCAGGCCAGAGGAAGACCACAGCCCCGCAAAAGCAGACACTGAAGGCGCCCACAGCTAGGGCTTCTGAGGAAATGAAGGGTGGCAGTCATGTGGAGAGACCCTTTTAGAGCCTTGCCAAGGAGGCCCTACACATCCCCACATAGAGGGACCATACCTCAAGGTGGAGCAGAGCTGGGCCTTGCTCATACCACGTGGCCTCAGCTGGATCTCCACCTCTGAGCATCACGGTGACAGAACCAGCCAGTACAAATCATTTCTTTGTACTTTCACTTCCTCAACTGCAAACAAGGAAATGGACCAAGCTCTGAAAAGCTGGGTCTGGTTTTTTCTTTGAGATTCAGTGCCCATAGCACAGTGGTTATGGCGCCAGCCACATGCCCCGAGGCTGGCGGGTTGGAACACCGCCCAGGCCACATAAACAACAATGACAACTGCAACAAAAAACTAGCCGGGCGTGTGGCAGGCACCTGTAGTCCTAGCTACTTGGGAGGCTGAGAAGAGAATCGCTTAAGCCCAGGATTTTGAGGTTGCTGTGAGCTGCGAGGCCACAGCACTCTACCGAGGGCTACATAATGAGACTCTGTCTCAAAAAAAAAAAAAAAAAGCTCTCGGGAAAGAAAACCATCTATCTGGTCTCCCTTTCTATTGCCATCATCAGATACCATGGCAAACATAGCCTCTCCTCCTTCCCAGCCCCAGACGGGCCCTCTGTGCCACCTGCCATCATTGCATTCTCACTTATTCATTCACTAACCGTTTACTGAGTACTTACTATGTGCTAGATCCTGTGCAAAGCAAGCTCTGCCCTTTTCATGTCTGCTGATATTTAAACTTTCATAATTTATTTAAAATTTGTATTTACTTCAGAAATTACCATTTTGGAAAAACTAGTTTTTAAAATGATTGCCAGTAAAATGTGGTCTGGCACCTGTTATGGAAAGCGTCTATGTCATTTTGTTCAGTTGGGTAAGGAGAGATGACGAATATACCCCACCTGTTATATCAGATATGTTAGATACATATATACTAGATAACAACTCTCTCATCTCCTTTTCTTTTTAAATTGGAGAAGCCACATATTCGCAAAGTTAAAAAACAATCCGAATCGCACCAAAGAGTTGTGGCAGAGACAGAGCTATCCAAACATCTGTGGGCTGTCCATTTCCCAGGATCCCTAGCAGTTTTCTCAGGGTCATGTATCCAACAGAATGTAAGCAAAAGCATTCTCCTGGCACAAGGCAGTTGGGAGCCAGCCTGCTTCCTCCATATCTCTCTTCCCCCAGTGGGGCAACCTGGGAGGCCCTGGTTCCTACAAGGTGAAGGAGAGCTACTCAATCAATAGGGACTTTGTGTAAGTGGGAAATAGCCCTTCCTGGTTTAGCCACTGAGATGGCTGTGTTTTTTTGTTATTGCAGCACAGCCTCACCTAACCTGACTAATATGAGGGGATACAGTGAAAGGTAAGTCTACTCTCTGACTTTAAGTCCCCTCCCAGTAGAAGTACTGTCCTGTCGCCAGATCTTCATGCTGCTTTCCCCAAATATTCTTTACTTCTACAGAAGCATAAGGAAGACCCTCCACCCACCAGGACCAGCCTATGCTTAAGGAATTCTGGTGGGACCCTGCCTGCCCAGATTCTCCTTTCAGGAAAGGAGATGAAAGTAGCTGCCTTTTCTCCTTCTGCATTTGCAAATAATGGCTCTGCCCCTGTGGATTCTAAAGCAGAGTCAGAAAAATGGAGTAAGCAGGAGCTAGGAACTTGGGTCACACGGCTTAGCCCAAATCTCAGATCTTGTCCCGTATAACCTTGGCTAATGCACCCAGGCTCCCTGCTGCCCTGCGGTGGGCAGGGCAGAGGCTGACCCCTGCTGTTCAGGGCCCTTCTGCAGCCAGGGGGAGGCTCAGTGGAGTCCTGCTCTTGTCACTGGCCACAGCATCAAGCCCCCTACCCCTTCCCTCCAGGACTCCTGTACTGTGGCTGCCAGGAGTCCTCAGAGAAGCAAGTAGAAAATAACACTTCCTGGCAAGCTCCTGAGCACCTCCGTTAGGGAAGGAGCAGAAAGGACACTCAGCCAGAAAGAGGAGTGAGACTAATCCTTGGATCCCCCTCACCCTACCCTACACTGTCAAACTTGGATTTAAAGCCCCCCAAATGCCTCTTTTTTCCAATGATATCATTTATTTATGACTACTGAACAACATGAAGGTTTAAATCCTTGAAGTGAATTGTCATTTAAAGACTTTCTCTTCAGAATTTAAAATAGCTTTTCTTTTCCTGATTATGAAAGGCATATTTGCTTCCTGCTTGAAAAAAATGAAAATGAATAAACCCAAGTCACAAAATACAGAAACGTATAATGGAAAAAATAAAGATAATAATAGGTCCTACCACCCAAAATGCCCACTGTCACTTAAGGACCCCATGCTGTGGATTTTTCCTATGTATATATGAAAACCTGTCAATGTGCTTGAGACTTTTTCTTGAACCAAAATAGAACAAATGGTATTTTGTTATTAACTTGCTTTTTTTGTACTAATAAAATGGATGTGTTTCCAGGTTAACAACTGTAGATCTATACTTTTAGGTTTGGTTTGGTTAGTTTGGGAAGCTGCCTAGAATTTTGCTATAGAGATAAAAAATTTAAAAAATAAAGTCTTATTAGTAACCACTTCTTAATATTAAACATTGATGAATTTAATTTTTACTTTAGTTCAAGACCAGCCTGAACTAGAGTGAGAACCTGTCTCTACTAAAAATAGAAAAACTAGCTGGGCATCATAGTGGGCACCTGTGGTCCCAGCTACTCGGGAGGCTGAGGCAAGAGGATCACTTGTGCTCAAGAGTTTGAGGTTGCTGTGAGCTGTGACGCTGTGGCACTCTACTAAGGGTAATATAGTGAGACTCTGTCACCAAAAAAAAAAAAAAAAAGACATGTTATGTGAAAATTCAAAGGAAGAAATGTAACAAAATTAGCAAAATCTAATTAGTAGCCAGAGTGGTGGGTGGGAGGGTGGATTTTTTTTTTTTTGCTTGATTATTTTTCCCTTTTTCCTATATTCCAATGTTTCATGATCTTATTTGCTTATGAGAAAAACCTCCTAAGAAATAAAAGACATTATAATTACAAATAACACAGGGTTTATTTAATTTCATCTTTCAAAAATACTTTTTTATGCTTATGAAAGTAACTGAAGTTTATTGTGCAAACATGAGATGCTCCAGAAAATGTAAATGAGAAAGTTAAAAAATTATTGTAATTCCAAAATCTACACAGTCACCATTAACATGTTGGGGTGCTTACATTTTACTCTTTGTAAATGAATAATTGTGTAATGTAATTGAAATCCAAGTGTATGTGGCTTTTTCTTCCTATTTTGTTAAGCATCATAAGCATCTTTCATGATATTATTTTTGTGTCAAATATTATTTGTGATGGTTGCTCAAGAGTCTTCAACGTAAATATCCTATAATAATTGTCGTTATTGG
>CAUYRH010018666.1:0-21470 GCA_963574655.1 Perodicticus potto
GCACAGTCCTCCGGAGTATTCGTCGTCTTCTTCCTCAGCAGCTGTGGTGGTGACGCCATCAGTGTTAGCCTAAGGTGTTGCGGGTGATTTCTTCTTGATTCCCCCTCCTGGAACCACCAAACTGAGGCCCAGCTTAGCATACTGTCAATGATACAAAACGTTCTTAAAAAGGCAGGTAACTAGAATCCTGGTATATTTGACTCAGCTATAAAAACCAGAGCCTAGCTCTCCACTCACATGAACACCAAAACAGCATTTTAGATGAAAAGGCAAAACACAGCAATGCTCCTGTCAGACACCTTATGATCATGTGACAGGCATACAACTATTAACAGTAAAATATCAATTAGGGCTTAAACTGACCTGACACTATGATGACACACTAAAGTCCTAAGAGCAAAGAAACAGGTGTTCACAAATCTACTGACAAAGAAATAAGAAACAAACAGAAACTTGACACCAAGGCTCACTTTACTGCCTGTATGCTGACCAGTGTAATCCTCAAAGCAGACAAGCAAGGCAGGCACCAGAAGCTCCAGTTTTAAAGATAAATTGACTGAGGCTTGGAGACAGTTAATGACCTATATCACACAGCCAGCTATCTTAGAAGTAAGGTCCCCACAGTCTACTGACTTACAAAGGCCACTACACAATGGGGCTCTTTCAGACAGTGAGTCTAAGAACTTACAATCAGCAGCCTGCAGGGAATGATGGAGGAAGGGGGAGCCAAGGAATGGGACTGACTTTAAACATCTGTGTGAGGTCCACAGAGTCAGACACGGTCGACCCACAAGACTGACATCCACATTATCTAAATCTGTGGTGAAATTCAATGCAAGTGGTCAGTTTATGAGCAGCCGTTGAGAAGAGGAGGTGGATAATCTCATGAACCCATGGGAGAAAAACAATCTCATTAGAAGCCTCTGCCTTTCAAGAGGAAAGAGGAAAGCCATACAAACAAGAGGCCACTCACATCATTGTCCATGTACTTGAAAAGCGGTGAATTGCAGACCTCTGACACTTGATCTTGGTCTTGCTGGTCATAACCTTCAAGAAGCTGTTCAAGCGCAGCACAGTCTTCACTGCCATTGAACCCTGGTATGCTATAGTAAGCACAAAGCACATTTCTTAAAAGAACACTTCCCAGCCATGTGACAATGTCTGCAGACATCTGGTTGTCACATGTGAGAAAATACGCAAATACTGCCACCACCCAGTGGGCCGAGAGCAGGGATCAGTGCCCAGGACAGCCCCACAAACCCAGCTCTGAATGTGAGCAATGTGGAGATTGGGACTCCTCGCTTTATCTTAACGAGAGCTTTCTGAACATACAATCTGGGAACTTTTCTTTTTTTTTGATTCTTTTTTCCTTAGGCAAATAAAACAAAATGACTAAAGTCATTTCACTACCATGAAGGTTCCCAGGGAAAAAAAAACACAGGAAAGGAAACAACTTATGAAAGTCCTTCAGTAAAAGCTAAATTGGTAGTTGAGCACTCCTATCACTATGAACATTAACTTAAAAACCCAGTTTCCTGGCAGGACGTTTGTCTAAGCAGCAATCTTAGCTGAAGAAACAGCAATGTCAACACTGACAACGAATTACAACATTGTCAACACAGACAAGAAGGTCCAGACAACACCTTACCTGTAGCTCTCCCGGACACATCTTTCTGCAGCCACATAGTCATTTCTGTGTAGATGAACTAAGACTTGAGCAATTGTTTTCTAGAACCAAAAAGGTGATCATGGTCAAATTTATATCCGTTAAATAATGTCAATTTCCTGGCAGTATTAAAAACTGTAATTTACCTTTCAGGGTCTCGGTTTGAATAGTGATATTTTTATAAATTCTGTAGTAACTTCCACAGGACACCTAAGAGGTAACATTCTAAAATGTACTTCCCAGACTCTGCTGTGCTGGGATGTGGTTGATGGCAGGCCCAAGGCAGCCTTGGTGCAGCCACCCCTGCCAAGGTGTCAAGTGCCACTGCTACTGCTGGTCTGAGGGCCACACCTCGGACACAAGCCTTCGAACACAACCATCACATTTAAGATAATTTATTTCAAGTAGTCATATAGATTTAATCTTGAAAAGGCAATAAATAAGGAGAGAGAACCTACAACTCTATGATTATTCTTCTGAATTCTTTAAAAAATACTAGGAAAATGTCTAGGAATAAAAATTTCATAAAACAGAAATATGGTATTCCTAAGTCCAAATAAAAGCAGTAAGGAGATCCAGGATATAAGTGATAAAAATCTCATTATCAAAATAGCTCTTGGTAAAATATTTTTCAAGGTTTCGAATCTTTATTCTTCAGATAATTTTTAATGATCTATCTTCAAGTTCACTGAGTCTTTCATCATCTCCATAATAAGTATTTTATTTCAGGTAATGTGGTATTTCAGATAATGTGCTTTTTACTCCTAAAATTGCCATTTATTTCATTTTTATAGTTTCTATAAAAATCATTTCTTTCAATTAAAAAAAGTCCTCTTTTCCTTTAATTTCAATTGTGTTTAACTTTAACCTCATTGCACACTTAGGACAGCTACTCCAAAGTCTTCAGGTGATAATTCCAACAACCGGGTCACTTCAAAGTGGCAACAGTTGTCATTTTTCCTGAAACTGGTCACATTTTCCTGATTCTTGCCTGTTGGGTAATTTTGGATTGTACAGCTTCTGCCATAGTTCCTAGCAGGGTCTGGCTGCCTTCAGCAGACGAGCACTCCCATCAAGTCCACACTGTACACTGTTTCTTGCTTTTGCTGGGCAGTGGTTCTAACCTTAGTTCAAATCCTTTGCTGTGCAGCTTTGGGTCTGTCCCACGCAGTAACAGCCCTTCAGTGAGCTGTGTGAGACTTAGGTATTGTTTAAATCTTATTTCAGTTTTTAAAACTTTGCATTCCTACTTTAGTCCTGTCTCATACATGCACAGTTAAAGAGTAAACGCAAGGCTTGTGTTTAAGCCATGACACTCAGGGGATTCCTTTATTCCAGCTCTCTCCTTTCTGGAATTTTCTCTTCATTCTCTTCACTCATCTCCCCAGTTCCTCCGGCCAAAGAGTTCTTTTGGAGTTTTCTCTGCCTGAGCCATCATCACAGCTGTAATTCCATGACTAGGGTTCAACCTTGGAGTTAAGTCAAGGGAAGAAAAAGAAAACAAGAGGACCTCTTTGCTCAGTTTCTGTTTAGAAAGCTGGAGTTCCCATTAGAGTTTCTGTTGCTGTACTGTAGCCTCTGTTACCCAGCTCCATGACGAGGGCGTCTGTCAGGGCAATAACAGGAAATAGAAAAAGCTTGGGCAACTCACTCCCATGTTCACTGTTTCTCCAAGGGCTGTTCCTCCCTCAGTCCGCCTGCTTTTATTTCCTTAGCAAGAGTTAGAGGGTAGCTGCTCTTTGACTCTTGCCTAGTGAATTAGTTTTAATCAGCAAGAGAGACAGGCTATAGTGTGTGAGCTTACTCTGTCTTCATCAGCAACAGAGGCCCATAAATATTATTTTACAAAAACATGTAAATATCTATAAAATCTTTTTTTTTGCTTTTATTTTCAGCTGGCTTTTACTTTTCTTAGTTTCCTTGTTTTTTGTTTTTTTTTTCCATTGTCCTTTGTAACGATTCGCAGGCCGTTTGCCTCCCAAGTAGCTGGGATTACAGGCGCCCACCACAACGCCCGGCGGTGTTGTTTCCTGGTGGTAGAGACGGGGTCTTTTACTCTGGCTCACTCATGCTTACGCTGGTCTTGAACTGTAAGCACTGGAAATCCATCTGCCTCGGCCTCCCACAGCGCTGGGATTACAGGCGTGAGCCACCACGCCCGGCCTCTGTAAAATCTTAACTTAGGTATTTATTTATATCGACATGAAAAATCATGTAATGTAAAGCCAAAACCAAACACTTTCAAACAATACCTTGTAACAAGTAGGGTAATTCTCAATTTCTTTATAAATATTTTTTTCTTTCTGAATTGAGAGTGCCGCCTCATCAAACCTAAAAACAAAACAAAGAACTGTAAAACAAAGCAGGTCTAAACGATGTACAGTGAGGTCGCCTTTGTGATGACACCGCACAGACTTTAGAGAAACCAGGAGGACTAGGGCTGTCAGCACCGCCCACAGTCATGTTTCCACGAGCTCTGCTCATCTGGCTTGTCTTTGATAAAATGCTGGACTCTCCCCTTTTAGGCATCAAGCACACAGACAAAGCAACAGAACTTAAGGATGTGTTAGTTCAAATGGAGGTTTTAAGTTTGGTAAAGATTGTCCCTTATGGAAATCTATGAAATAGACTGTTTTGTGAAATATATTAGAGCATAACTCCTCAATCTCATCACTCCAGATTCCTTTCCTAGAACACGCAGATGACCCCAGAGCACACCTCACCCCCATCTTGTCACATTCCCTCTTGCGGCCGCCACGGGCCCTTGTAGGCTCCTTGGTCCTGAGAGGGCAGCGTGACGGGAGGCAAGTTAGAGGGCTCACTAAAATCCTCCTTGTACCTGCCTTCTACAACAGGCACCTTTCCACCTGCTCTCACACTAGTTCCTTTCCTTCTAGTCCACCCAATGGCATGTGAAAAGAAAAGAGAGGACAGGAAATGCCAAAAATGTTCTCCCGAACCCTCCAAGCTCCTGCTCCTTTCTCACTCCCCCAGCTCCAATGTCATCAAACCCATTAGATCCTCCTCTTCCTGAAAAGTTGTAATACATGCTGAATTCTAGGACCCTTGAGCATCACCTAACTTGGGACTAGATGAACTGTACAGTCTCACCCATTTCTTCCATCCCAATCAACAGGCCAAGTTATAGAAGTAACCAGCAGTGGTTTGCTACTGGTTCACACAGCTCAACAGCTGTACTGTTAGGATACAAAGGAAGAGAGGTGGTGCTGTGTTCTAAAATAAAAATACAAAATGTTATACCGTATGCTCTATTTTTCTGCATGTTATTTATATTTAAAAAGATAGTTTGGTATATATATATACACACATAGTGGCAAAGTACCTTGATTTATGGTAATATGGCTACTTAGATCATGAGTTTAATTAAATTTTTGTGGGTTGTACCCTGGCAATTTAATGCCTTATAAAATAACACTGGAGAAATGTACCCTGAATTTCCAAAGAGATCAAGTTAATAAATTGTTGGAACAAAGGCAGCTTACGAGCTGGTTAGAGTAGCAGAGTTCTGAAGCCGCACCCAAGATCTCCCTCTGAGTGTGACGGGACATCCGTCCTGTGATCAGGACACTAATTAGCCGACTGCGAGCAAATTGCTGCCCATGTGAGCCTGACATCACCTGAGCCTCTGGAAGTCAGAGACACGTGCTCCTGATGCCTTCGATCTGTAGCAAATTACCATACTGAGAACCACCTATGGGAGTCTGTGCTCAGGAACAGAAGGCTCATTCCTGACACAGCTGGATGACCCCTTTTCTCATCTCTGCCACACAGCGATAAGGTAAGAATTCTACCTACACTCAGCAAGCTTAGAAAGGACTGAAGCCTTGGGTGTGGTCACACTCTGTCAGACACTTGGTGAGATCGCGAGCCGAGAACCCAGGTGCGCGAACCATGTGCAGACTCCAACCTTCAGAAACTGAGGTGACAGGTGAATGCTGTCTTAAATTGCTAAGCCTGTGCTAATCTGTTATGCAGAATCAGAAAATTACTCCAAGGGACTCATATATCCATATCATTTGTAATTATGATCCTGAGCTTATCACAGATCCTTTTTTATAAAATAAACTCCATCAGAATGGCTGTAATGCCCAGATTATATCATTCTAGTAGGAATCTTGGTATTTTAAGTTTTTCATATACTCAACCCTGAAGACTACATTCTTCACACATAAATTATTCATTTCCTTGACAAAAAAATGGCACTTCCATGTGCTAATGCCTGCCTAACAGAAAAGCTGAAATACTCTGCATTAATACAGATTTGTAGTCGAAAAGTTGATCAACATAGCTAAAAGTCCATGAAATTGGCATCCAAAGCCACTTATTTTCAAATGTATCCAGGAAAATTACTCATTATTTATTATTAACACAGATGACTTCAACTATCCCATCAGGTAATTCTTTTTTTTTCTGAGATAAGAATCTCACTATGTCACCCTCAGTAGAGTGCTGTGGCGTTACAGCTCACAGCAACCTCCAACTCTTGGGCTTAAGCGATTTGCTTGCCTCAGCCTCCCAAGTAGCTGGGACTACCGGCACCCGTCACAATGCCTGACTAGTTTTCAGTTGTAGTTATCGTTGTTTGGCAGGCCTGGGTTGGGATCAAAACCACCAGCTCTGGTGTATGTGGCTGGCGTGCTAGCTGCTGAGCTATAGGCACCAAGTCGCCATCAGGTAATTCTTAATATTCCTAACAAAATAAAGTGTACCTGATTTTGCTGAAGACAGAATAATTTGTTTTTACCTGTTTTATAATTCAGAAAAAGAATCAGATCCAAATAAAACAAAAAATGACAACTTACAGACATTATGTATCTATGGCAGGAATTGTCATAGAAGTCAATTACCCCAAGCTTTCAACAGCTTTCCTTACCATGATTCAAACAACTCTTGCTCTAGCCCCATTTCTTGAATTCCAGAATACAGTTTTACCTACACACCTTTTTAGCCTTTTTGGCATATTCCCAACTAAGTTTTTTTATCATCAGTGATAAGCTTATTTCTATACTCCTCACCTCAGTTGTTAATAGCATCAAGAACAGGGCAGTTACCCAAGACAGAAACCCAGTGACTCTCTTTCCCCTCCCCCACCCCCCCCCACAGCCCTTCCTCCCTTTAGGATTTAGTAACTGTCTCAGATGACAGGTGGGAAGAAGTAGTTTTCTTGCTGAATGAGTCTTATAAATGCATTGGTTCACTGAGGAAAAAATACACCGTGTGCTGGCAGCTCCCATCTCAGAACCTTTCTTGAAGGCACTGGAATATAAGCCCTGAGCTATGATCAGCTGGCTGGAAAGGCCTTTCTAAGAGGGAGTAAGGTCACCGGTCTTGGACCAACTGTGAGACCAGCCAAGATATTCACCTAAACAAAATTCTAAATCACAACTGAATTACTGCTCTCCAGAACTGAAGGAAAAGTGAAAGGTTAATACTAAATAGATTAATTTTACTACACTTGTATTTTTCAGTTAGGACTAAATCAGTTAATGTAAAAACATAAATGTATTAACTATGACAAATGTAACTCTATCAGCAGATGGTGCATGTGTGAAGTATGTAACTGTCACTTGTTTTGGTTCTTGCAGGCAATTAATCCAAACAGATCATAATCTAAGTATGTACTGAAGATACTCAGGTAACACATAAATTGTCTCAGATATCCTTCCATCAGCGTATGCTCTCCACGTTTGCTTTCCCAGCACTACCCAAGTTCCTGACAGAGGCTCCATGGCAGCAGACCTTTAATTCCTTTATACAACAGTGACCCAACTTTTCAAAATCTCATATTCCTGAATAAATTTAAATCAATTTTTACATTGTTAAACAATTCGAAAATATGTTTCCGTAAAGTTACTTTTTGTTTAGGGTGGTGCCTGTGGCTCAAAGGAGTAGGGCACTGGCCCCATACACTGGAGGTGGCAGGTTCGAACCCGGCCCTGGCCAAAAACTGCAAAAAAAAAAATAATAATAATAATTCTTGTTTAAACACAGCAGAAAATATTTTTAAAATGCATTTTACTAAAAAGAAAAAAAAAAAACAAACCAAGAAACCAAAATCATGAAGTAAATAAAAGATCCCACTGGTTGCCCTAGACCTACATATTGCCACCATCCACCTTTCAAGTGTATCCACACAACATTCTCAGTGCCGCTCATTCATTTCACACTTTTCCCCTCTGTGAAACTGTGAAGAAAACCTGGTGCTAAAACACAGGTTTTCATCACACTTTTTCATCACACATGTCCAAATCCATCAGCAAGGTTTTCAGAGTGCTGGTGGCTCCCACCACCCAGGGGGCTCTCTACAGGACTGTGAACAGGTGGGCCGACCTCCAGGGAAGATCCTGGCCCCTCTCCTCTCCTTTGCTACTCCCCCTACAACACAGTTTTAGATAATTTAGGCTTGGAAAACAAAAGGGAAAAAGACACAAAAAGGAGAAACACTGCAGGGTAGCTGAAGCAGCATGAACCCCACACAGGGCTGTCCTCACCTCCTGCCCCCTCACACCTTCCACCCTTCACAGGGTCCTACAGGAAGGGACCCAGCACTCTACAAAGATGCTGAGAGCCTCGGGGGAGGGAGAGAAAAAGGCACAAGGATGCCAGGACTCGCCACTGTCTTCCCTTGTCAAGGATGCTATTCCCTGTTTCTACGATGTAGGGTCCCTGCTCACAAGTCAGAATCCAAGTAACACTTCACACTTCAGCTATTCCGCAGCAACCTGGAAGCCATGACCAGAAAGTTTTATTTCTGTCACAAACACTTTTAGGGACTAAAACGAACCATTTATAAGTCAGGGAATTATATATCTAAATGAGAATGCTTAATGGTTAATTCTAGATTAATTTATTCTCAAGTTCCTCTAAACCTTTTGAATTATATTTTAGAATCTATAGTTTACATAAAGAAAAAATTGAACTGAATCTCAGAAAGGCACCGATAAGATTCATTAATCATTTCTATCTTGATTCCTTAACAATATACATCTCAAGTCTTCTCTGCCCCTGGAAAGCTACAGAAAAGTTTCAGTGAAGGTCTCTGTCTCCATACATACTATCTTCTAAAGTTGCTTATCTAAATTTACATTAAATTAAATTACATTACTAAGTGAGAATTTGGCAAACAGAATTTTATTAATGATAGAAATTGTCCACTAAGTGTAAATTGAGGAAAAGTAAAAAAGTAAAAAAAAAAAAAAATCCAATAGCATTCTAGCTTTCCAGGGTTCAACTATTTGTGAAGTAGTGTTGTTGTTGTTGTTGTTGCAGTTTTTTGGCCGGGGCCAGGTTTGAACCTGCCACCTCCAGCATATGGGGCCGGCGCCCTACTCCTTGAGCCACAGGTGCCGCCCCAACTATTTGTACCTGAAGTCATACGTTTTAAGGATACGAAAGTAAATGTCCTATGTAAGACACTATTTGGCTGTTAAGAACTGTCAGCTTCATGGATGAATATTTAGGACATGTCTGTCATTTATCCTGACATTCTTACTTTTCCTCAAGAGATTATAATGTAACCAAATAACCAATCAAGAAAACTGTTCTCTCTCATGCTGCTGAGCCACGTCTCAACCACTACAAGCAAGTGCATGATAAACTGTGGCATTACACTTTGAAAGAACTGCTCTTTTAATATTTAATTCTATGTGTCTACCGTCTACAGATGTCACTTTTTTTACTGAGTGGCCTGGTGTGTCCATAGCTTACCCTCAAATTACTCACCAGTTCAAACATGGATTGAAATTACACAGGGACACACAGGAATACGGTTTTGAAAGATGTACCTGCGTCCTCGTACTAGCAGTCTGGAGGCTTTTCCTAGTAATTCAACTGCCTGTCGCAAGCGTTCCTCGTTCTGAAGGAATCAAAGAAAAAGAAGTGTTAGCTGCTTTAACGCATAGATCTTTTATGTCCTGGCATTTATTTTATTAACAAACAAGTAATGGCACTGCGTCAAGGGGGAACACTGAAGCTGCTAGTCCATTTACACTATTCTCTAATAGAAAAAAGAAATAGAATAAAGTGAGCATGGAACAGTTTTAAAAGTAGCCACTGCATTTCTTCATTTTCTTATATATTATGAATCCAAATATTCTAAGTAATTATAAAAAAATTCAAACTTACTTCAAACACATTAGCTGTCTGTTGATATAACTGTACAGCCTTCTCTGGGTCTACATTTTCTATAAGCCTGAATTGAACAAGAAAATGTGACTTATGAGAAATAGAAAACTTTTGCAAAGGACATTATTAAAATAAAAAAAGAAATAGACAATGGCTTTGTGTGAGACTGGGGCTGTGAACGGCAGCTCCATGTGCTCACTTTCCGGCTCGCTCCAGGGCCATGGCCGCAGTGTCAGGGGTGCCGTTTTCAAGGTACATCATGCTGGCCTTCTCAATGAGCTGGACAGCCTCGGGCAGTCTCTGCATCTCCTTTGCACAAAAGATACAGCACGGATCAGAAAATGTATCAAGTTAAGGAATACAGAGTTAATCTGAAATTTTATCACTAATTCATGAAATGACTCAGAAAATATTATACCACAACAAATATATTTAAAATGAAATGCCTTCACATGGTTACTCTCCGAGTCAAGCTTCATTTAACTGAACTAAAACTGTAATTTCCACAGAGTTTATCATCACTTCACAGACCTTCAGGAAAACTATACATACACTAGAAAGCAAAAAAACTTGCTCTTTTGTGTTTTCTAAGCATTTACAATTCTTTAAACATTTACTGAGCTCTACTATACACAAGGTCTTTGCCAAAGATCACAAACTGGTAGCCTAAGGGCTGTATCTCATTTCCAAGTGCAATTTGATTGAACCATGCAGTATTTTAAAATCACAAACTTCTCCAAGAAAATATATTATGGCTTCCTTTAAAAAGACATCAAAGGCAAGGCACCTGAAGCTCAGCGGCTAGGGCGCCAGCCACGTACACCGGAGCTGGCAGGTTCGAATCCAGCCTGGGCCTGCCAAACAACAATGCCAACTACAACCAAAAAATAGCCAGGTGTTGTGACGGGCGCCTGCAGTCCCAGCTACTTGGGAGGCTGAGGCAAGAGAATCACTTATGCCCAAGAGTCTGAGGTTGCTGTGCTGTGAGCTGTGATGCCAGGGCACTCTACCCAGGGTGACAGCTTGGGACTCTGCCTCAAAATAATAATAAATAAATAAATAAATAAGACAAAATCTATGGCCACGGCAGGCATGTGTTCCCGCCTGGCAATAACGAGCTAGGACTGAGCAGCGGCTGTCCCTGTTACATGAGACCAGCCACCTCCGGGAATTGGCTGCGTTTCTCCTCACTGCCACTGCCCTACACAGCCTGAGCTGCCTCACCCCTCTCAGTTACCCCTACACCTCAGTTCATCTGAGCGTCAACACTCTTCCACACTGACTGTCATCAACAGAAGAAATTCTCTATCTAACCATTCATCTGTAAGTCTCAAGATCTTGTGATGCTAGTATGTAATATCTCCAAATCAAAAAGTTTTTACATAAAATAAAAAAAATCACTTATAGCTAATCACAGAGTTCTACAAATGTTACTCATTTACGTGTGGCTTGTATCTTAAAGTAGACTCCACATTGACATCTCATGGGTAATTTTAAAATCTGCCTATTCAGTTCTCTACTAAGGTAACAAATCCATCAGGATATCCCTAACAAAAGTGCTGGGCTCACTCTCACCACTCCAAAACGTAACTTTTTATTATTTAGCTCTGGAAACTAACAATAAAACAGGCTGAAAGATACTACATGAAATAAAGCTGCTAACATCCACCCAAGTGGAACATGTTACCATTATGCATATCCCCAAACTTCAGTGAAAAGGTAACAAAACTTTCTGCGATAAAACCCAAGGCCAATGAAAGCATCTCTGTCTACGGCGTATGTTGGAGACTATTTCAGGCAACAGTGAAAAGTGCAAAGGAGAGGCAGAAAACTAACAAAATCACTAGTTAGTCCAGAGGGACATTTTGGCTTCTGCAGAATTCAGGTGACCCTTGAACAGCATGTGGGTCCACTCACACACACATTTTCTTCCCCCTCTGCCATTCATGAGACAGCTAGACCAGCCCCTCCACACCCTGCTCGTCCTCCGCTGCTCACAGTGAAGACGATGACAAGGCTGAAGACCTTCATGACAATCCACTGCCACTTAATGGACAGTGAATCCATTCTCTCTTCTGTAGGGTTTTCTTGACATTTTTTCTCTATTATAAAAATGTACTGTATAATACATATTATATATAAAATACGTGTTAATCAACTCTTAATGTTCTAGGCAAGGTGTCCAGTCCACAGTAGGCTACTGGTAACCAAGTTTTTGAGGAATAAAGTTAGCTGTTTAGGGGCTAACTGGGTATTCTTCCCCTAATTCATCTATCTATAATTGAATATATACTGATCATTTATAATATAAAAGCAACTGGAGGGATATAAAGAAAAACACAGGGACCATCCTTCGTGAGTTTGACCTAGTATATAAGACGTACAGAGCTACACCTCCATTAGAAGGCAGTATGAAGTAAGTGCCATCAAAGGCCTAGGACTAAAAATAACAGCTGTATTTCCTGCTTTTGCATCAAATCAAGTGAGCCTGTGAATAAGAGAGGTCCAAGCACACCACTAATACTTCTCCATAAAAAAAATGACAGGCTGCCTATTTAAAAGTTATACCATTCACTATAAATATGCTTTTTTTTGCAGTTTGTGGCCAGAGCTGGGTTTAAACCCGGTACCTCCAGTATATGGGGCCAGGGCCCTACTCCTTGAACCACAGGCACTGCCCCATAAATACACTTATTTTCAATGGCTTGTTTGCCTACAGAGCAAACTGGATGTGAAATCACAATTGCTAAATGAAAGAACCAAAGGTTGATCCAACAAGTCCCTGCGGCTGCCCTCGTGTCTGTATTTCATGTCACTCCCTAAGCCTTGTAGGAGGATAACTGATTGTGGAAATTTAGCCCACAGAATTGACTGTGGGTCTGTAGCTCAGGACTCTCAATGCTGCCCAGGATTGTCGGTATTTAATTTAAATAGGACACCATGCCAGAGGCATTTTCCTTCGTATGTTTCTCTAACCATTAATTTTCCTTCATACAAAGTAGTGCCTTTCCAACCCTCAAATTAAACAGCTATTTGGGCAGTGTTCCCACTGCTCAAATTAATGCCTGGACAGTTGCTCAATGATGCCTAAATAACAATTTTTGATGAAGACTCAAGTCATAGCATGGGGGTTGGAACATCAACTGTGGCTGTCAGAACTAGTGTTCCGGCACCGCTGTAGATACTATATTCTGATAAGAACTGCCTAAAAGCTTCCTTGCTCTCAGGGAAACCAAGGCAGAAGGCCAGAGCTTTCTCTGATGAGAAAAAATTCTACTTGCCAAGTAACTGCAGCTAATAACCTAACTTGTATCACCAAATTTCATTTTAGCTGCATGTCTGGCCAGAAAAGCCTTACTTCAATGGATTTATCATACAGAAGCATCCTAATGTATTTAAACATCTTCCTATTAAAAATTTAGATAACTGCCATTTTTAATATATATCCTTATGCATAAATCTTTGCTATTTCTTTATGACAAACTGACAGAATAGGAATTTCTGGGACCAAGTTTCTTAGCTTTTAAACTAAGCATGTTAACCTATATAACTAGGGTTCTTTATTCTTTCTAGTGTTTCTAAATGTTCTACAATGAGCATTAACTGAGAACAATCAGTAAATTCAAATTATAAAAGTCACATATAAAATTCAAAAGCTTTACTACACTGTAAGTTCTTAAAGAAAAGCTTTATAATAATTCAAAACAGCTTTTACCTTATTAGAAAACATAAGAATGGAGAGAAAAATATTTTATTTCAATTGCCACCTGGCATACTTTGAGTCAGTGTCATAAAATAGCATATTCTGTCTCACCACAGGATATTAATTCTAACCTGCTTTTAAAAAGCTGAAATATAAAAAATGGCATAAGTACATCAGTCAGAATATCCCATTCAAAAAGAATCAGTTAAAGTAGCAAAAGCGTAAGTCTGTAGTTTTCATCACTGCCAACTAGTATTTATAAAACAAGTAAAAATCTCTTCTATTTATAACCCATGAATACCAAAAAAAGAACTTTACATTTTTATTATTATTATTAAGGTGTCCTTAAGTTCTGAAAAGCAGGTAAATCTCCTATATACAACTTTTTTTTTTCTTTCTTTCCTTTTTTTGGTGACTCTGTGATTCTTTTTGAATGGGATAGTCTACTCTGTACCCTAGGTAGAGAGCTGTGGCATCATCATAGCTCATAGCAACCTCAAAGTCTTGGGCTCAAGCAATTCTTCTTGCCTCGGCCTCCCCAATAGCTGGACTACAGGTGCCTGCCACCATGCCTGGCTAGTTTTTCTATTTTTAGTAGATACAGGGTCTCGGTCTTGCTCAGGCTGGTCTCTAGCTCCTGAGCTTAAGCAATCCACCCAACTCAGCCTCCCAGAGTGCTGGGATTAATTATAGGTGCAAGCCTCTGAGCCTGGCCACTTTTTTATTTTTTAAAGCAATATGTACACATCTGTCCTCGTTATAGAGCTTAGAAACCTTGCTGTTTCCAGTTCCCTCCAAGACATTTTTTCTTAAATTTTGCTTTTAATACTTCTATCTTAAGACAGAATGTACCCTGTAGGTTCGCTTAGTGTTACTCTGGGCAGGAAATCTTAACTTGGCCTCTCTTCACTTATAGTATGGAAGCTTGTCAATCTCAACATAGATTCTACTTTAACACACTGTGATTAAATCATTTTACCTAAAAAGCAGCTGTGATACAACATTACTGACCTTGAGCATCATGCCAGCTTGCTCGTAAGCTCTGCAAAGAGAACAGAATTTTTCTGATGAAATTGTAATGAAATAAAGGAGGAGAAACTTCCCGTTAAGGAACTCCCGGGGAGAGAAGTGACTTCCATTAAAACCGGCTCATGCACAACACATCACTCTGGGCTTGTACAGGTGTTACCACATATGACTTTTTCTCCTTTTTATTTTCATTGGCATGTACAGGTGTTACCACATATGACTTTTTCTCCTTTTTATTTTCATTGGCAATCATGCCTAGGGAACATCAGACATTTGTGTTGAGATTTTATTTTGTAGATGCAAAATTAAGTAAGTGTTAAAAAGGTTAAATTACTTTCCCTTTGACAAACTTAAATATCTAAGTTTTAAAACAAATAAATTCTCTCCACAAAAGCAGAAGAAAATTTCTTGCCTTTTCCACCGGCACTATTAACAACCAAGAAGAGGGGGAAGAAGGAGGTTTCACAGGCTACCGAACAAAATGGTCCTGAAAATATTATGCTAAATTTAATTTAAACACTATATCTTACGGTTAGGAGTATCTTAGTTTTTGAAGTTTAGGTAAATACTGAAGCAAATGGAAATGACTATTTTATTTAAACCAATACAAAATAATTCACTACTAATGAATTTATAACTTGGGAAAAATTTACTAACCTACAGAAAAATGGTAGCATTTAAAACATAATCTGTAAATGCATGAAAACTTAAAGAATATTTACTTACTTGGCAGCATGAAAAAGACTGAATGGATGGAATGAAGTTAAAATTAAGGAAAAAGAGGAAATCAATAGTATCTAGAGATCTGCTATTTAAAAGACAAGTTACTAAATCACTGACCCACTTGGTTCCAAACAAATCCTACAAACAGATAAAGAAAAAATAATTCAATGCCTGTTGATAACCTTTACCAAATTAATAAAAATCACATGACTTTATATTATCAATCTATCTAATATATTAATCTTAAGAGTTTTACTAAAATCCAAAGTTATTATGACTATAATTTGTAAGATTAAAATAAACATTTTTTTATCAGTATGTTTTAAAATATCTCAAGAAAATTTATTATTTTAAATTACTTAGATATACTACTTCAAATACCTAAGGAAGACCATATTTAAAAACAACTGATACAGCAGTTCATGCATTTTCGGTATCTGTGCTACTTTTATATCCTTCGTGAGAGTTGACAGGTTTCCCTCACTTCACTCCAAGTAAAGCCATAAAGAAAACCAGAAACAACGGAAAATAAATTCTCAAATGTAGCTCTGCAAAGCAGTATGGACTTGATCATCACACATCACTAGAAATCCTCCTTCAGAGTTTAAAATGCAGAATTTTTCTTTTTTCTTTTTTTTTTTGGAGACAGAGTTTCCCTTTTTTGCCCTTGGTGAGTGCTTTTGCATCAGAGCTCACAGCAACCTCAAAATCTTTGGCTCAAGCAATTATCTTTCCACAGCCAACCAAGTATCTGGGACTATAGGCGCCCACCACAACGCCAGGCTATATTTTAGAGACAGGGTCTCACACTTGCTCAGGCTGGTCTTGAACCCATAAGCCCAGGAAATCCACCCACCTCAGCTTCCCAGAGTGCTGGGATTACAGGCGTGAGCCACCATGCCTGGCCCCAAAATGCAGACTTTTTCTAATCATTTTCTATTTTAAAATCATTTTGCTTCACAGGTAGGAAATATATAGCAAGAGAAAATAGTTTGCCAAAATCATCTAATTGTTTAATTTCTTTTTAATGACTGAAAAAGATACGCCCTATTATTTTCATGGGCAACAGCTTCCCTCAGGCAGGCATCTTTTGCTTGCTCAAACTGTTTGGCATTTTTAAAAGCAACAGCTGAAATAAAAAAAAAAGACTTTCTATTTTCATCACTTACAAACCTCAAATGAATCATTACTGTAATCTACATTTTATAAGAAGTATTATAAAACATACTTATTTCAATCAAATACTCAGGAAGTTTCATAAAAGTAGAAAATACTACCTTTTTATAAAGCAATTTCTTATAACTTTTCTGATTATCAATAATCTAGAATTTTCAAGTTTTTCTTTTTTCGTTGTTGACTATTAGCAACAAATCAATGCTACTGCCACTCAAAATCAGGAAATCTAACCAATACTTCCAAATAATCCCAAATAATAGGTACTTCAGTCAAAAAGACAGCATCTCTCTTCACCGGTTTAACATTTAATATAAAAGCAGTGCTTTAGTTACTGCTCATTAAATTATTTAGAAACTGAAGACCAATAAACACATTAAATATTCTATAATACTTTTCCTTTTGGCACATACTACAATAAATGTCTGACAATGCATTTATTTAGAAAAGCAAAGCTTTTATACCATTTAACTATCTATGAAAAAGACAACTCACTGTCCAAAGAGTCTGAAGTATATTGCTAGCTGTTTTAAATGTGTAATCATCAACACAAAACCATTAGGAGTGGCTTTAAAATATGGTCTTATAAATTTTGGAAAACTTAACCAAAGGTTACTTATGAAGAAATAAAAAACAGAGCTTTCAGAAAAGTGTTATTAGTTAAAAACACTCCTAAAATTCTCTTGAATAAAATGTTGAAAACAAATAAAAACACCCTGAAACTATTCTCCCTGCTTTTCCATATTTTGCTTTAAAATTTCTTTTCCTGATTAATTGTATTTTGCATAAACAAAGAAAACAAACAAAAGCTGCATTAATGGGAAAATCTGACCTACAACATTTATTTTTGCATGTAGTTCACGGTCAGAGGCATATAAAACAAACACATATTAAATTCCCTTCACAGATCAGACTTGTGAAAAGATGTACCCTCCTGTTAAAAAAGTATCCCTGTATAAGGTGCTTATAACATCTACATAAAATTTGAACAACTTTCTATAATTTTTAGAATGAGATGTATAAAATTTACATAATGCCAGAGGAAGAATTCACTCAGATTTACGTAAAAGTGTTAAAGATTCATTTGTCATTTCTTTTATCTAGAAAATAAACCCTACATTGTACTGATTAGTTTCAATTGATCTGATTTCTCTTTTCTTTGATGATATACTAAAATTAAAGTCTGTGAAAAACAGACTTACACGACCTCTAAGCTGAGCTAACAAATGTGATCCAGGCCTTTGCTGGAAATGTGTATAAGGTACTTCAAAACTGTGTCATAGTTTATTCCCAAAATGCTCACAAATAGGCTCAAAGCGATCATTCTGTAATTAAAAGTGCTAAATTTTTAGTAAATTCTTTTCCTGATCATATTTCAGATAGTTTATATCTTATAAACAGATGAATTAATAAAATTATGTAGATTGCTTAACACTTCCTGTTAAGCTATCTATATATCTCAAACATATAATGTACACATATCTCAAACACATAGTGTACAAAAAACAAGATTTGCATATATGCTTAGGACGAGGCTAGGTTAAAAAAAATAACTTAAAAGGTTTGTGCTGTTACTTTTTTTTAACTCTTAAAGAGTACGAGCACCATGCTGGGATGAAGTCATCAGACTATTTTCAGATTACACACTGGAGCAACAAGACTATAGGCACAAATACCTGCTTTTCCATATTCAGAAGCAGCACTGTCATAATCTGGTTTCCATTTTAACAAACCAGTTTTCAGGCTGGAATGAAAAGAAGACAAATTTAATAGCACTACCAAGCACATTTATAGGTCAAACGCTGCAGCCATCAGGCACAAACTCCCCACTCTGCCTACCTGTACCCAAACCTGTTCATAATCATACAACCTCACCTCTGCCCTCCCACTGTTGCGTATGTGGTTTCCTCCTAGAGGTCCTCAGAGCATGGTTCCCAGATCAGCAGCATCAACATGACCAGGGAACTTGCTAGAAATGTAAACTGATCATCCCACTCCAGACCTACAGAACCTCTGAGGTTTAACATGGACTGAGGCACATTAAAGGCTGAGAACCTCTGCAGCACAGTGTCCTTAGCAGCTGGGTTCAAGAGACTGACTCAGGAGAGAGGGACGACCTAAATAGAGGCGTCATCAGCCTATGCCACACCAAGAACACAGACAGGATCTCCTAGGGGGAGGGAGATTGGAAACAGGAGCGATTAAGGAATATAATCAAGAGCGAACAGCAGAGGGAGTAGGCAATACAGGGTGAGAATTAGCCAGCAGGGAACATGAAGGACAACCAGAAGAGAAGCACATTATGAAAGCCAGGAGAAGCTGCTTTCTAAGATTACTACTGGCTTCTCAGATGTCCAAGTGAAAAGACAATCTATTTTGAGTCCTTACGTGACTTGACCTTTTTATAATAATTTATTTTTCTTACTCTAAAATAATTTCAAACTTAGTTTAATTCAGTCACTGTCCAACTTGGTGTGCATAAGAAGTGCTGAATGCCATCTTAAATTCTAAGTTTCAATTTAACTAGTGAAAGCCTGCATATATATAACGGTTTGCTTCAAATGAATCTGGGGAGAAACTTAACTGGCAAGGAAACTTAACTTTAACCCAGAAGTAAACCCTTCACTTTTTAACAACTGTATGAACTGCCCAGAAGCACTAACTGTTAAGTAATATTCTTTTGCCAATTAAATTTAACATATATAACATCTAAAATGTTTGTGTATATACTGTTACAAGATTCAAATTTGTAAGCTATTTTTCAAGCTTTCCAAGAACTGAATTGCTTAGAAAAATAAAATCCTTAAATTGTGGTGAGTCTATTCTAATCCACAAAATCGAGGAAATGACAATAAAGCAAAATTCTAATCCTCCAACCCCTATCCCTCAAACATTCATTATTCTGTATATTTCTAAAATCCTACCCAAAATAAGATATAATCATTCGACTGTCTAAAGTGCTAAACAAGGAAACCTACCCCAAGTGTAAAATACAGCAAATCATCCAAAGGCAGTATAGTTAATTTAGGTTTAATGACTATTCTTATTAGTGTTTTTGTCTTTTTATCCAAAGCATCAACAAGAAAAATGACCAATTTCCCTAAGGAGGAAAACAACAACAACAAAATTACCATCTATTGGGGGGAGGTGCTATTACAAAACTATTTGGCAATATTGAACTCTATTAGAAAACAGAGAAAAAAAATTTGTTTTCTAGGAAGCTCTTGGCCCATTTTTCCTGCCACTAGCAACTTTGTCTAGAATCGTATCAAACTAACACTTTGAGCCTGAATCCAACACTGCCTGCCCCAGCCCTACCCACCAATCATGCCCATTTATCTATCTCTACCTTGGCTGAAGGCCTCTCACACTCCATCTCCCAAGTTGGAAACCCCAAAATCAAGCCTTACCTCTCATTCCAGGTAGGTCATTAAAACATGTGAATCCTATTTGACAAATGTTACTCCCTCCACCCCTCACTGTTACTTTAATTCAGGCCATCATCACCTCTCCCATGTGGTCAAGAACCTACTACTAGCCTGGACTTTCCATTTCCCCCACCCTTAACTTTCCTTGCTTTGTATCTCCACCATGTCCACTGAATACATTCTACCACCGAACGTCTTTTCACTCATCTGTTCTCTTGTCTGCCCTCCCGTGAATTCTAAGATCTTAAAAAATTCCTGGGTTTTCAAGCTCACAAATCACCTTTATGAACTTTCCTAAACATCCTCGGGCAGAATAAACTTCCTCCCTCTGTGTTATCAAGGCGCAGTTACTATAGCTTCAGGGATTCCACACATTAATTATATTCTGTGCTTGCTCTCACTATACAGTGAGACTGTTAAGGAAACCTCCAGCGCTAAAAGAGGACCAGTACCTTACACACCACCTGGAAGAAATGTGGTATAACAGAAAGGGCTTGAGCTTTTCCACTGTTTGAAAACTGGCTTTGCCATCTTTCAACTAACTGTGCAGGCTTGGGTAAGTCATTATGAAGCTTCCCTAAGCCTCATTTCCTCTTATGTAAAATGAGAATCTCTATCAGGAAAGTTGTGAAGATCTCAGATGATGAAATTACGTATGTGAAGCACCTACCACAGAGTGCGATGCCAACATTTCATTATACGTAATTACCGGACAAAAATTCGTTGGAGGGTGTCAAAAAGATTAAGCAAGGGAAATCCGTTCAGGCCCCCAAGTATTTGTTGGGTGCCTACTACATTCTGTACCAAAAGGTGGCAGCACACACACATGAAAAGGACTAAGCAACAGGATGACGGCAGATGCGAGTTCCCCGAGCAATTTTCAGTGTAAATCTATGGTCCCCTCCACAACCCAAGGGACCTGTCAAGGGGGTCATTGAAGGGGCAAGGGGTCAATGAGCAAGGAGTTGCTCATTTTTGGTTGTCATAAAAGGGGAGAGGGGAGGAGGGTGGTGTGACGGGCATCTCGGAGGCAGAGGCAAGGGATGCTGCTTAAGATTCGACGATGCACAGGACAGTCCCCCCCAGGAGCCATCTGGTGCAGAGCGAGGTTGAGAAACCCTTTCTACAGGAAAAGCAGCCAACACTACGCCGGAGCCCCCCCGCCAGACACCAGTTACCGCACGCAGACGACTTCCGGCGGGGATGACGAACTTCGCCTCCCAACGGGCTGTGGCCCCGGCCCCCCCGTACCCCGCGCCCCTGTGTCCCCGCAGCCCCCCGTGTCCCCGCGCCCCTGTGTCCCCGCAGCCCCCCCGTGACCCCGCAGTCCCCCGTGTCCCCGCGCCCCTGTCTCCCCGCACCCCCCCGGTGTCCCCGCACCCCCCCGGTGTCCCCGCAGCCCCCCGTGTCCCCGCAGCCCCCCGTGTCCCCGCACCCCTGTCTCCCCGCACCCCCCCGGTGTCCCCACAGCCACCCGTGTCCCCGCAGCCCCCGTGACCCCGCGCCCCTGTGTCCCCGCACTCCCCGGTGTCCCCGCAGCCCCCCGTGTCCCCGCAGCCCCCCGTGTCCCCGCACCCCTGTCTCCCCGCACCCCCCCGGTGTC
>CAUYRH010018668.1:0-13801 GCA_963574655.1 Perodicticus potto
GCCTTCATACAGTAACTAAGAAAATGCCATGAAGGCTGTGTTAAACAGTTTGATGAAAAGATCTCAGACTGTGTGTGAGACCTGCATACTGTACCCCTTGACTGCACTAATGTACGCAGCTATGATTTAATAATTAAAAAAAAAAACAAGTTCTTTTCATACCATTAGTAATCCTGGAGAAATTGACTTGGCTTAATTAATAATACATTTCTAAACAAGATTATTTGTGTATGAAACAATAGTTTCTGTATTTGGAGTAGTTTCCAATTTAGTTATAGACACCAATCATACACACATAATCTGTCACAGGAACAAAAGAAATGTGCAAAGATTAACATTTATTAAAACTAAAATCATCATACATGAGTCAATTTCTTATGATAATTCCAAGAAACAGAGAGGGAATTATAAGTAATTGATTAACTTGATTATGGAGGAAGAAAAGTCTCACAATCTCTGACTGCAGTTTGCAGACTCAGGAAATTCAATGGTATATACTCCAAAGATCAAGTCCTGAGAACTAGGAGCCCTAATGTAATTCTGAATCCAAGGACAAAAAGGTCAGTGTTTTAGTTCAAGTAGCCTGGGAGGAAGAGAGAGAAGAAATTCTCCCCTCTTCTGCCTTTTGGTCTATTCAGGCTCTCAAAGGATTGAGATAGATAGTATAGGAGCCAAGTTACAAGACACCCAGTTAGTGTTTGAGGAAACCCTCCATGGATGTCCACAAAGGTCTTCTATGTTGATGAATATTATAGAGAGAGAGTAGGAGGAAAACACAGTGAGAGTTTTTTCTTAAAGCAGAGGGAAGTCAGCTTTATTCAGTATACTAGTTCAAATGCTAAACAATGTTTAGCTGCATTTGTGGGCACCCTATAATCTAATCAAGTAACAACCATCACAATTTGTCATTCCAGCATTTGCCTCCCCTGATGGGAAATGCACCCCTCCCTGAGGAAGCCCAGAGGGTCAGCTCCCATCTCTTCCTCTGTTTTACCTTCCCTTTCTGCAGAAACTTATAGTCAAGAGAATCAAACCTTCTAAGAGTCAATATATAGCTTAGTGGTTAGGAGCTTAGTGATTAAGACTAAAATCAGTCTAGTTGGTTTTAATTATTGCTTTCAGAAATTATAATTTTGGTAAATTATGTCGTCTCTCTTTGCTCAGTTTTCTCATTTGCATCTGGAGAATATCAAAAATACCTACGTCATGGAGTTGATATGAGGATCAAATGAGACAGTTTATTCAAAGCAAAGGAAATGGCACGTAGAAAATATCTAATAAATGTTGGTTAAGATCATTTTCATTTCTGTCTTTAGCTTTCGTTCCATCCCAGTTTCTAAAACAATCCAAACTAGGAAATTAAAGCTATCAGTAAGTCAAGTCTTGGTTGATCAGGCTCCATATGAAACATTCTACTCTATGGCATGAGTACTGAGAAAGCACGTGTAAACAAAAGGGGGAAAAAAACCAAATTAATGAAAAAAAGTTTATTTCTAGACCGTTTGCCTACGGGGTGGAAAATAGGTGTGGAGTCTACTTCCAGTGAAGAGGTTGAGGAAGCTGTAGATGACGGAGTGTTGGGCAGGGATTAAGGACTCACCTCCTAGGGTCAGTCAGAGTCTGATTTATATCCTAGCTCTGCTTCTTCCAACCGGTTTTATTATGGGAAAAGTTTGTTTACTGTTGAACCTTTGTTCTCTTGAATATAAACAGAGTGAAATGGTAGAACCAACTTCATTGATTAGTGTAAGAATTCAGTGAGATGATGACTGCTAGCTGTCTAGCAGGGTATATCCCTAGTGTGATCAGAGCAAAGAGGTGTATGAACTAAAAGGCACGGTTGTTTTTGGAAGAGACATTGAGGAAAGGGGAAGATGTGAAGGTAAGGAGGGTTGAGGGGCCCGTTAGAATTGGTTCATTGGAACAGTGGCTCAGGTTTTGGGTTCAGGAATATCCTACATTGACTAGAGTTAAAACTGTCGAAGCAAGAGAAAGAGCAAGTAACCTTTACCACAGTTGGCTTTTGTCTCAGAGTTTTTCTTCTTTTGGACATTCAGAGAAAAGGTAGAGGTATCTAATACAATATTCAAGATTTCCGAAGTTTCACACAAAATTGTATCCTCAATCTTCTTCCCTGTTACGTCTCATACTTTGTGTCTCTTAAGGTTCCTGGTGCCCTTTCTCATTTGATATTTCTGGATATCACTGAATTTTTCTCACAAACACTATTTTGTGGTAGTTAAATCCTTGAGGTGTAAATAAAGAGATGAAGGGAACAATTTGCTCAGAATAGCTTAAAATCCACTGGGGGAAAACTGCCAAATAAATTACCACCTCTAACAAAGCCTAGAAGTCACGTGAGATAGAAGCACAGGGAATTTACAATATATTAAAGTCCAGGTTTGATTGTGGGTAAAGAAGAAAAGGCAAGTAAACTTCCCAGGCCAGGTGCCGTGGCTCACACCGGTAATCCTAGCACTCTGGGAGGCTGAGGCAGGTGGATTGCTTGAGCTCAGAAGTTTGAGATCAGCCTGAGCAAGAGTGGAGGTCCTATCTCTACTAAAAAAATAGGAAACTAGCCTGGCATTGTGGTGGGCGCTTGTAGTCCCAGTTACTTGGGAGGCTGAGGCAAGATGATTGCTTGAGCCCAAGAATTTGAGGTTACTGTGAGCTATGATGCCACAGCACTCTATCCAGGGCAAGAGAGTGATACTCTGTTTCAAATAAAAAAGAAGAGGAAAGCTTTCGAGAGGGGTACGTCTTGAGATGATTGAAATAGAGGGCTATATCATCAGGGAGATAGGAAGATACAGGATGAAAAGTGAGAACATGATATTTGGTGAAACTTCCAGTGTTTGAGAAGGTTGAGCAGAAAGTACAAAGAGAAAATTGAGAAGAGAAATCAAAGGAGTTAGCAGGGAGCCGTTATTATAGGTCCTGATACTCTGTGGAAGGAACTACGGTAACTTTGACAACGTGATGAGGATGGGGATTCATTGAAGATTTTACTTTTACCAGGGCAGGGAAGTGACCTGAATCTCATTCTATATTTAGGAAGTCCACTCCGATAATTCTGAACTGTGCAAAAAGCACTTGATTTTATAATACTTGTTTAGTTTACTTGCTGCATGTGGAAGAGATGACAATTCAAGCTAGCGAGAGTGTAAAATGAAGTAGAAGATAAACGCACAGACTTTGTGCTTTCTGAGATAGAAACTAAGAGGAAAAAGACTAATGACAGTATTGAAACCATCTGGAGGAAAGAGAAAATATTCTTGGGTGTTATTTTGTTTTGTTTTTTCTTAAGAAAAAAAAAAGAACACGGAGTTATAAGAAAAATAGGCTTGGAGGAAATAACAGAGAGTTGTGGAGAAAGTGAAAAGTTGGAACAAGAAAAGTACAGAAAACAGAATAAAAGCCTAAAGCAAAAAGAAAAGATGTTTTTACTGAGAGATGGACATGTAGCAGGAAGGAGTTGGACAGTCCTAATGTATAGAACTGGTCCTTAATTGAATCAAAGAAGAAAGAATACAAAAGCACTTTGCCAATTCATCGGATATCTGAGTTTATAATTTGTCTTTCCATATACCCTACAATGTGGGAAGCACTCGATTTAGTATAAATATGTTTGCTACAGTCAGTATATTTTTATTACAGGCAAAAAAGATTTCCTTTACTATGTTAGATGGGCTACAAAATATTGAGCTCTTTCAAAAGGATTCATATTTATTTTGTTGCGTGACACTTAACAATGGGTAGAATCCTCAATGATCTAGTTCTGATGAGCAGCTATAAGTTTAAAGCTCATGTGAAACTAACCTGTGTGCCCATGTCCTTGGAAACAGAGAAGTGAACAATTCAAAGAGACTGTCAGTGCCCTCTGTTCTGATCCATTTAAGCATTCTTGGCCTTCCAAAGGCGTTACGAACATCACGAGAGTCACCTAAGCCTGGTGGAGGGGGAACATGAGCCCATCTGTATGTGGTCTGAAGGATCTAAAGAAGCTCCATTGTTTTTTCTCCTGCCTAGATTGTCATTGCTTGAAATTTTATTCTGAGCTACACATTTTGGGGGGAGGATGGTTAGGCCCTAAACACCCACTTTCCAGTCCTTTCTGACCTTTGTAAAATTCAATTCAAGTATTTCTTTTTTTTTTTTTTTTTGCAGTTTTTGGCCAGGGCCGGGTTTTGAACTCACCACCTCCAGCATATGTGGCTAGTGCCCTACTCCTTTGAGCCATAGGTGCTGCCCTCAAGTATTTCTTTATATGGTTAAGACCTTCAATTATTAACTCCTATGGATTTAATCATGGAATCATAGGATTATAAAGTCATAAATAAGTTGAAATTTCTGAATTCATATATCTCAGCCTAAGCAGTTTAGGTAAATTGTCCAAAATCACAATTGCAAGCATAAAAGTAGTTCAGTTTATGAGCATCTTGGTTGAATTCTTTTGCCTTGTGGTAGTTTATTGTTCTTTTTGGAGAAGCAAAGACCAAAGACTTAAGTATCCTGGGCTTAATGTGGGAACAGAAGAGAGAGAATATGGGGCAGCAGAAGGCCAAGATAGAGGAGGAAGGTCACTTCCTTTTCAGTTTGGTCCTCTGACACTGGGCTATGAACGTGCAGAAGAAAAGCCATGGTTTGGAGTAAAGCCTACTCAGGTTTTAACATTTCTTCCCAATTAGAGAGTATTTACCATCTCTAACCTGGTATATGATCTTCTTCAAAAGAGAGAAGCTAACTTGCCCAGGAAGTTCTTTAGGAGTGTCTCTAGCAACAAACTTTTTCTGCTGTAGGGTTGAAGACTCAGGGAATAAAATTCAAGTGTTTTCTCAGTATTTTCTCCTTCTCCAGCTGTGTTCCCTGATTAGAGAGTGAGCGTTTGGATTTCTTACTCTCTGAATGGCCCTTAGATCTATTCTAGTGACCAGGAAACCTGCAGTTTTTTTTCCCTACCATTTTAAAGTGCCATTTCCATGCTTGGGAAACATTTCATCCATCAGTGGTATCAATACATTTCATGCTGTGAAAGTTGGTTATCCTTGCTACTTGCACAAATAATGAGCATGCAGAGCTGACCCAAATTCTACTCAAGAACTGTATAATATTAGCTAATCATTATATAAAAAGTGCATTGAGTGGCTCTGTAATACATTATGAAAGATCTGCAAAATAAAATACGCACCATGTTAGCTTTTTAGTATGCCTCGTTAGAATTAGGAAAAACATATTTTCTTTCAATTTTCTCTAATTTCTTCCAATTTTTCTTCCAAAGAAGAGTTTTAGTGCTTAGTATAAAAATGCATAAACAGTAGACAGGAGAACGTGTAGTAGACCCCCCCAAAGGAGCTCCAAGAAAGAATGACAGAACTTTGGTATATATCTTGATATTTCTGTAACTCTCAGTATTTATAGAGGACATGTACAGACACATGCACATATGTTTACATAAATCAGATCATACCAAACATTCTGTTCTATAACCTGCATTTTCCCATAACAATGTATCATGCCACAAATGCCTGTTTCAAATAAAGAAACCACAGGTGGCACCTGTAGCTTAGGGAGTAGGGCGTCGGCCCCATATACCGGAGGTGATGGGTTCAAACCCGTCCCTGGCCAAAAACTGAAAAAAGAAAATCAAATAAAGAAACCCATGTTACCATTTTTAATGAATGTATGCATCATGGTTCATTTATATAGATGCCTATTGATTAACATGTAGGTTGGATTTAATTTTTCACTATTATAGAACTATGTGGCAATATTTTTGGATGTGTACATATACATATACTTTTTTATGGCATGCAGAACTCATTTTTTAATTTTATTGTTTGGGATTCATTGAGGCTACAAAGAGTTAGGTTTTATTGATTGCTTTTGTTAGGTAAATTCCCTCTTGTAATTGTGGCCCACCGCCAAGAGGTGTGCCATACACTGTGGCACCCATCCCCCTTCTCCCTCCTCCCCAGTACCTCATTCCCCTCCCCGCTTCCTTGTATTGGATCATTCACTGCCTTCGTATTAGAATTTAGTACATTACTCAGCGAGTAGGGCACTTGCCACCTACACCAAGGCTGGCAGGTTCAAACCCAGCCTGGGCCAGCTAAAACTACAATGACAGCTGCAACTACAACAACAACAAAAAATAGCTGGGCACTGTGGCGGGCAACTGTAGTCCCAGCAACTTGGGAGGCTGAGGCAAGAGAATCACTTAAGCCCAGGACTTGGAGGTGGCTGTGAGCTGTGATGCCAAGGCACTCTACCCAGTGCGACGGCTTGAGACTCTGTCTCAAAAATAAAAAAAAGAATTGAGTACATTTGATTCTTGCTTCTCCATTCTTGTGATGTTTCACTAAGCGAATGTGTTCCACCTTCATCTAGGTTAATACAAAAGTCTCCATCTTTTTAATGGCTGAGTAGTATTCCATGGTATACATATACCACAGCTATTAATCCATTCTTTTGTTGGTGGGCATTTAGGTTGTTTCCACATTTTGGTGATTGCAAATTGAGCTGTGATAAATAATCTAGTGTCAATGTCCTTATGATAAAATGACTTTTTTTTTCTTCTGGGTATTTACCTAGAAATGGGATTGAGGGATCAAATGGGATATCTAATTTGAGTTCTGCCAGGATTCTCCATACTTCCTTCCAAAAAGGTTGCATTTTTGTTCCTTTTTCTCCAGATCCACGCAAGAAATGAAAATCCAAACCACCCTGAGATAACATCTAACCCCAGTGAGAAAGCCCACTTCACATAGTCTCAAAGCTACAGATGCTGGCGTGGATGTGTATGTATTTTATACTTATGACATGGTAGCTCAGTTTGCAACTATATTGAAAAAAAGAGTTGGTTTAACTTAATAACATTTTTTCCCCCAGAAGATATTTAGTTAAAGCTTTAATTCTCAGAAAGGCTTTCCTAGTTTGATTTGGGAGATCACCTTCTGGGGGTGGATGCCTTTCCTTTCCTCTGTTAAGTCATCTACATAGGACCAGAGGACTTCATGTGTTTCTCCTGGAGTGTGTGAGTGGCTTCATCGGAAAGAATACATTATATTCTCCCAGCTTGGTGATTGAGACAGCCTACTACAAGTACTGGAGATAACACAAGAATTTTTATCTTCAGTGGACACCTCATTTGTGCCCTAGATTTAGTAAACACAGACGCCCTAATGCAGCATCTTGGACACTCAGTAGAGCAGCCTGCTTGGCACCTCAGTCAATTTGCACAGCGCCTGGATGCGGTTTACTTGTACATGTCGTGTTGGGTAAACATTCCCTTAACTGGCCTTGAATAGCCAGAATAATCAAGTTATAGGAATTCACAGCTGCAAGCTCCATAAAGGAGTTTCTAGGCAAGTGGTCCTTATCCTTGGAAGACAAGCAGACTTAATAAACCCAATTCAGTTGTGGTTAGTAAATGTTTGTCTTAAATTTCTTTCCCTTTGCCTCAGGCTTAGTCAATAATTGGAAGAAATCTACACTTTCAATCTCAACTCCTACTATTCATTTGCGTATCTTCTACTCCAATCAGACCCCACACATTTTACGATCCCAAAGCTTGAGCCTGGATTTCTCTAGCTTCATGTCATCTTTGAAAATTTCTGTGTAATTTCTTTTTTCCCACTCTAGGTATAACCCTGCCTATTCTTGGGAGCTGAACTTAAATTACCCCATCCTCTTGAAGTCTCTCCAAGTTTCCCCAGACTCTTCAAGACAGACTTCAAGAGGGTGGTGTAATTTAAGCTCAGCTCCCAAGAATAGGCAGGATTATAATCAGGTTCTCCTCATTTTGGAAGTATTTTTTTTTTGGCTAATCATTCAAGGATTTGAACAGAGTGCTTCTCCCTCTCTCTCTCTGTCTCTCTCTATGGACACATGTGCTCACATTTCCATGCAAAGCACCACTCTCCTGTAGCAGCATCAAAGGGGACGCTTTTTTACTCATCACCCCATCTCTTCTTTTCTGGCCAATAGTTACTGAAGCAGGTGCAGCATCTACACTTTACTCAAACTGGCCTTATTTGAGTCTCTACTGAGAGTCTTAAGGACATCTATACTGCATTAGTTAGTTGTGGATTTCGAATTTGGAAAATCCTTTAGGTTCAACTGTTGTTCATATGTCACAGCTGTAGCAAACAGAGCACTAAAAGTTGAGACAGGGACGAAAAAAGTGGAAAGTGGAAGCACGTGGATGGTCCCCACCTCCTCCTTCACCCTTTGCCATGCACACGGATGCTCCCACAGGCTGCCTGGCCCTGAGGTTGTCTGGTTTCCAGACCCTTGATGGGCTTCCTGTCCTGAATTCCATGAGAGGAACACTTGGTGCCACCTTTATACATGTCAGGTAGCCTGGATAGATTTCTGGTTCTTGAAGACAATAACGGGTAAAGAAGAAGTAAGGCTTTCTCTGATTTGAAAAGATTGTCTCCATTCTTACTAGTGGAGACTTCATCTCTATACATCTGCAACTCCACTGGTTCTCTTTTTTTGTGTCCCACCTCAGCCCGCTTTTGATGACCTGTAGAGCATGGTCACATTGCTCCGGGGACCCCTTTCTCTTCCTCTAGATGACAGGCTTCTAGGGGCCTCCTTGTCTAGCTCCAGATCTACGACATTGGACAATTAAGTTTGTGAACTCATCCTAGAAAATGAGGTATGTACACCTCATTGTTGAATATGACTATGATCACCTTTGAAGTACTCCCCTTGGAAAGTTATGTACGGGCACCACTGCTAGTTCATCCTTCAAAGCAAATTTGGGACTCTTTTCCTGGTTGGCTATCAGAGCTGTTGTTGTAAGAGGCCTGACAATTAAGTTCACAAACTCATCCTAGAAAAAGTGCTTTGAAGGATGGACTAGGCGCTGGCCTCAGTGCACAGCTTCCAAAAGGGAGTAATTCAAAGATGATCATGCTGATACTCAATAGTGAGGTATGTAGCATTTTTTCTAGGATGAGCTTGTAAACTTAGATATCTGATCTTGTATGTAGTAATTTGGACAAAAATTGTTGCCCAACTAACTGGTGAGGTTTCACAGGCTTAGTGAGATTTCACATTCATTGTGTTTACACTAATCATGAGGCTTGAGGAGAAAGTATCTTAAACAGAAGGAACTTCCAGTTCTGTGGGGAGGAAAGAGGAAACAGTATAAACAGGCGTCTCCTTAGATTCCACCAGAGAGGGGACTGTGCTTTGGGCCTTTACCAGACATTTCCTCAGCATATCGCAAGGCCATATAAACCAGCATGGGAAATACCACTAATACATGAAATGCAAAAAAGTACTTCAAAAGTGTTCTAGTCAATCAGACTACAGATATAACACCTTGTCTTAGACACTCCCAAAATACACAGCTAAGTTTTTAGGTCACATTCAGCCTTAAAAAATAACACGGGCAATGTGTTTGCAGGGTAGGTTTGATCACTAGGTTCTGAATGAAACACCTGGAAAGGGTCTTCTTTTCTGCTGATCATCACACCCAGACAAGTCACACCTCTTACAAATGGGTATATCTTTTAAAGTGAGCAGTTTGGATTGAGTGACCTCTAAGATATTTCTAAATATGACAGTCTAAGATTATCAGATGTTACGTTGTTGGAAATGAAGGTGACAAGTAAAAATGTTGAGAGCAGTCACAGAGAGAAATAGGTCAGTCTTTAGTAGCTGGGTCTTCTCGGCTTTCTGTGACCCTTTGCAGGGCCTCAGGCAGTGTTCTTTTCAAAGCCAAGTAACTTTGCCACCCCATAGTTCTTGGAACTGTAAAGGACATGGCTGAGACATGTATTTTAAGTACAAAGAATATCAAAGTGATTTCTACAACAGTCAGACAATAACTCTTTTGTATTTGTGGAAAAAAACAGGTAAGGTAATTTCTATAATGGCTTTTGGGGTCCTTCTAGCTATTAGCCTCTGTAGAAATCATGTGCATTTAAATGATAATATTGCCTCTTTGACTATAATTAGGTCAGTGCTTCCCAACTGGGGTCAGGCTTGGCCCTCTGTGGATACGTAGCCATACCTACAGACGTTTCTGATTGTTGCAACTGGGGAGGTCGGGTGGGGAGGAGGAACAGGGTGCTCCTGGCACCCAGTGTGAAAAGACCAAGGTTGCTGCTGAACATTGCATCCTACACGCACAGAACAGCTTCCACAATAAAAAACTATCCAGCCCCAAATGTCAAGAGTGCTGCGGTTGACAAAGCCTAGCTAGACAGTGCGTGAAGAGTATAATGATGTGTGGGCGCTTACTTTGGTCCTTCTGCAATCTCATTTTGTAAAGCCAGAAACCTGTGTAATGACAACAGAATGGGCTCGGAGAATACATTGTTAAGAAGCTTTTTAAGCTAGCAAGATAATTTAGGTTTAATGAGCCCTACTATCTTCATGAATATCTCCCCCATTTTTTTTAAAGAAAATATAGATTGAGTTATGAACCTTATCTGGTTAGAACACTTTAACAGACTGCTCTCAGGAAAAATGCAAACTCATCAGATAGCCCAGAAGGCTCTTCCTGCCCTGGCTCTGGGCTGACTCTGCACCCTTCTCTCAGAATCCTTGTCTGTGGTTCTGCTACAGTAGCCCATCAAATGCACAAAACTCTTTCCTGCCTGTGCCTCCACACGCTCCTCTCTTGCTCCCTCTGCTTAGAATACTTTTTCTTTACAGCAGGCCCTCACGATTCTTCCTTGCTCTTAGCTCAAATGTTGGCATCTTTGCCGATGCTTTACTGAAGATTTCACCTGACCCTCATTAGGTGCTGTGTGTCATTCTGTGCCTTTTATAGTATTTGTCACATTTCTAATAATAGATTTTTTGTGTTTATATGTTAATGTTTGGCTTCCCTCATGCTTCTGTGATCCATGATGGGGCCAAAATGTATAACACTTTTCTTGTTAAATTTGCCAAAAGTGTTTATCGCGCTAATTTGTTTGCATATATTTATTGGAATAACAAATGTAAAATATATTCTCTTTGTATTGTGGTAAGAACAGATAACATGAGGCCTACCATCCCAACACATTTTATTTATTTTTATTTATTTATTTTTTTGAGACTGAGTTTCATGCTGTCACCCTGGTAGAGTGCTGTGGCATCATAGCTCACAGCAACCTCAAACTTCTGCCTGCAGTGATCCACTTGCAGCAGCCCCCTGAGTAGCCGGGACTACACTTGCACACCACAATGCCCAGCTAGGTCTGTTCTGTTTTTAGTAGAGACGGGGGTCTCAGTTTGCTCAGGCTGCTGTAGTACAATACTACCAACTACAAGCACAATGTTGTATGGGGTATCTCAAGAACTTTTCCTGATGATGCTTCCTGGACCGCTTATTGTCTAACTTAATGTCTGCACAGAGGAGGTCTTCCACAAATATTTGTTGAATAATTTTTTTTTGAAACTGGCTTCGATCCTCAAAGACATGGAGGAAGATGATGCCTCTGCCTCCTCCTCCCCCGTTTTTTCTCAGACATAACCACGATATAGTTCAGCATATAGGACCAAATGTTTCTCAATCAGGTATAAGGAACAGATGTCCTTTGCAGGGCTCCATTGTTTCTCTGAGGCAGAAGGTGGACAGTTGTCCAGAAGTATTTGTTCAGTGCTGTGTGCTGGGAGGCTTTTGCTGGTGCCTTACAATACAACTACCTCTGACGAGAGGTGCTGCCGGATGCCCAGCAAGGCAATTTGTGCTAGTTCATGTTGCATTACTATGAAGGTATCCCTGAGACTGGATCATTTATGAAGTAAAGAAGTTTATTTGGTTCAAGGTTCTGTAGACTCTACAAGCATGCAGCCAGCATTTGCTTCTGGTGAGGGCTTCAGGAAGCTTCCAATCAAGGTAAAAAGCAAAGTGGGGAGCAGGTATGTCCACAGCTCACTTGGTCAGAGAAGGAACAAGAGAGACAGAGAGGGGTGCCATGTCTCTTAGACAACCAGATCTCACACTGTGACTACTAGAGAGCTCGTTATTGTAAGGAGAGGGCACCCAACCTTCCATGAAGGGTTCATTGCCATGATCCAAACAGCTCCCGACTCCAACATTGGGATCAAATTTCTACATGGGATTTGGAAGGGACATATAACCAAGCTATGCTACATCCACCCCCAAGTTTAGAATTAGAATATCAGAGCATCTTTGCTTGAACTATGAATTAGGTATTAAAGAAATTCCTAAATGTTGTATACATTTCAACTGATCTTGGATGGAAAGATTCCCATGAGTATCAATGCCCATGGAAGTTTAGAGTTTTGATTAAAGGATCAAAGAAAAGCTCATGACCCCAAGGAAATTGTCTAGTCTGTTCATTTCTGTTTTGAGACAAGCAGAGCTTTACAAACACTTACAGATAGATCAGTCTGATCGGCATTATGACGTTCTGATGGCTGGTATCTTGATCTGCCTTACAATTAATCATCAGCACACCATTTTCCTGTTCCAAAGAATGAGAACGGACCTGGTACACTTAATTCTTGTAAGTAAAATTCTGAAGATATACATTCCTTTTCTATTTCCCTGAATGTATGGTCTACATTTTATCTTTTTGTTATGATGTAAAAGAATATTTTATTCTACTTATAGTTTATTTTGAGGGGAGATTATTTCTACATGATCTTCAGTTTTTATTGATTAAAGTATCCTACATGTGATGAAATATATCTTCATAGTGAACATTCTTTTATATATTTCAGTTCAGACACAGCTTCATTTTATAAAATGAATAGAGTAAATCAATACAGAGATTGAAAACCTTTCTAGCATTATAATTCCTTCTGTTTAAGGTTAGAGATAAGGTTATCCTGTTTCCTTTAGTTCTCTGATCCAAGAGTTAGAAATAATCTTTTACAATTAATTAAGAAACCCTCTAATTTGAAGTTATTTTAAATGTGAGCTCTTGTTAAAATTCATCTGCTTTGTTTTAGTTCAAATATTAACATATAATGTTTTGAATCCAGATCATGTATCTTACACATTGATTGTTACCTGGTGACTAAAAACAATGATGTTTGATTCTAAAATGGTATATTTTATTTTGTCGTTGATGACAAGAAAATCTTCTAAGTAATCTCATGCTGCCCATTGGGATAAACATGTAAGGTGTAATCTCTCTGGCCACACTAATTATTTCAAACACGGCCCACATTATGTCATCAGCATCCCCCACATCCTTTGTACACTGTTATTGTCACTACTGCTGTCATCATCACTGCCATGCAGTTTTCCTTTTTTTTCCTTTTTTTTGTTCTCATCTTCCTCCTCTAGTTCACAAAAATCAGGCTATAAAAATTTGCCAAAGAAATATCTCCCTGTCTGCTCTGAAAGAGTTGTATAAATTGATGCTTTCTGCTGAAAGTTTTTAGAAGACATGTTCCCTTAAATAGCTTATGCATAAATTCTCTGTATGAGTTTTCTGTTTCTGCATAATAGGTATCATGAGTTCGATGGCCTAAAATGATATACGTTTATTGCCACATAGTTTCTGTGGGTTAGGAGTCTGGGGCAGGCTAACTGGGTCCTCTTCTCAGGACCTTACAAGGCTACAAAGGAAGTGTTGGTGTTAAGGATACAGCCATATCATTAAAGACTTGGAGTTTGCTTTTTTTTTTTTTTTTAAATATATGTATTTTATTGTTCTTCATTACATTGTTCCCCCCCTCACCCTTCCGTGGTAAGACAGAATTGATTTACAGAAAAGAATACAGAAAACACCAAAGCTCCTGGTAGAGGGAGAGATTTCAAGTGGGGAGAGAGATGCTCTCTCCGTTCCTCTCCCGGTCTTTCCCCGTCTCCTCC
>CAUYRH010018669.1:0-26499 GCA_963574655.1 Perodicticus potto
GCCAAGAGATCCTGAAATGCAGATAGCAGACAGTTTCAGGACCCCAGCAAGACCCAACCCAAATAAGACATCCTCCAGGCACATCATAATTAAGTTCACGAAAGTTAATATGAAAGAGGAAATTCTGAAAGCAGCCAGATGAAAGAAATCCATTACCTACAAGGGGAAGAATATTAGAATAACTGCAGATCTCTCTGATCAAACCTTTCATGCTAGAAGAGAATGGTCATATAATTTTAATCTGCCAAAACAAAAGAACTTTCAACCCAGGATCCTGGACCCAGCTAAACTGACTTTCATTTATGATGGAGAAATTAAATACTTTAATGACATCCACATGTTGAAGAAATTTGCTATAACAAAACCAGCTCCCCAGGATATTCTCAGACCTATCCTCCATAATGGCCAGCATAATCCTCCACCACAAAAGTAAACTCACCCAGAAACTTTTTATCAAATTTCAACGAATTCCACAGTGATGAAAGGATTGAAAATGTCCACTGGACTTTCTAAATTTTTTTCATTATTTTCTATAAATGTGAATGGTTTAAATTGTCCTCTAAAGAGGCATAGGTTTGCTGACTGGATACAAAAACTCAGGCTGGATACAAGAATCTCATCTTAACTTAAAAGATAAATTTAGACTCAAGGTGAAGGGATGGTCATCTACATTCCAGGCAAATGGAAAACAGACAAAAGCAGGCATTGCAATCTTATTCACAGATACAATAGGCTTTAAGCCAACCAAAGTAAGGAAGGATAAAGATGGACATTTCATATTTGTTAAAGATACTAATCAATATAATGAAATTTCAATTATTAATATTTATGCACCCAACAAGAATGCACTACAATTTATAAGAAAAACTCTAATAGACATGAGTAACTTGATTTTCTCCAGCTCCCGAGTAGTTGGAGATTTTAATATTCCTTTAGCAGTGTTGGATAGATCCTCCAAAAAGAAGCTAAGCAAAGAAATTTTAGATTTCAACTTAACCATTCAACATCTGGATTTAACAGACATCTACAGAACATTTCATCATAAAAAAAATGAGTACACATTCTTCTCATCAGCCCATGGAACATACTCCAAAATCGATCACATCTTAGGTCACAAGTCTAAACTCAGCAAATTTAAAAGAATAGAAATTATTCCTTGCATCTTCTCCGACCATCATGGAATAAAAGTTGAACTCAATAACAACAGGAATATGGGAAGGGACCATCATGGAATAAAAGTTGTGCCCAATAACAACAAGAATATGGGAAGGGAGGGGAGGGTGGAGGTTGGTGTGTAGGGAGGGTAATTGGTGGGACCCCACCTATGGAGCATCTTAGAAGTGTACAGGTGAAACTTACTAAATGCAGAATACAAATGTCTTCATACAATAACTAAGAAAATGCCATGAGGGCTATGTTAAACAGTTTGGTGAAAACATTTCAGATTGTATATGAAACCAGCACATTGTACCCCTTGATTGCACTAATGTATGCAGCTATGATTTAATGAAAAATAAAAATAAAAGGTAGAAGTTACAGCCTAAACTCGTCTATCGTTCCTGCTAGGAGATGGCCCAGAGCTAAAATTAAGAAGAATGTTTTTTCTTCTTCTTATGTTTTCTACTCTCCCTTCTTGTCTTCCAATTTGCAGAACCCCTCCAGTAAACAGTTCACATTAAAACATAGGAAATATAGATTCCAAATCTCACTGAAGTATATATTAAAATGTCATTATAAAATGTGAGCTTGAAGCTGAGAGAAAATAGGTAAATAATTAGCAATGTGGCAAGAGTCAACCAGGAAATTTGAGGAAATTCTGGAAGACGGTATACAAAATTGATTGCACAAAAAGAGCTTGCTGGAAAAATGGTCCAGATTTTGTATTCTTTCTTTCTTCCTTGCCACATGACCTTGCTCATGCTCCCATCAAAGTGCAAAGCCTATTTCTTTACCCATTTAATTTCATCTCGTTTCTTTTTTGTTTTGTTGTTTTTTGTTTCTTTTGTCACTTTGACCCAAAGAATATGCTGAAAGAGACAGTGACATGGTTTGGATGTTCTGCCCTCTAAATCTCGTGTTCAAATTTGATTCCCTGTTTTAAAGATGGGGGTTGAATGTGAAGTGTTTGTATCATGTGCCCTTTCCCCCTCATGAGTGGCTTGGTGCCATCCCAAATAATGAGTGAGTTCCTGCTTTATGAGTTCATATGACAACCAATTGCTTAAAAGAGTGTGGACACCCCTTCCCCTCTTTCTCTCTCTCTTGCTCTTGCTTTCCCCATGTGAAACACCTGCTCTCCCTTCTCCTTCCAACTTGATTGGAAGCTCCCTGAAGCCCCCACCAAAAGCAAGTGCTGGCTCCAAACTCCATAACCATGATCCAAATAAATCTCTTTTCTTTAAAAATCACCCAGCCTCTGTTATTCCTTTTAAAGCAATGCAAAACAAACAAAAAATTGGTACTAGGAATAGTATATTGCTATAAAGATAATTAAAAATGTGGAAATGGCTTTGAAACTAGATAACAGGCAGAGGTTGGAAAAATTTGGAGAGCTCAGAAAAGACAGGAAGACAAGAAAAATTTGGGAAAAAAATCAGAGACTTGTTAAGTTGTTGTAACAAAAATGTTCATAGAAATGTGGACAATGGAGGAAAGGCTGGCCAGATCTCATAGAGAAGAGGAACTTATTGAGAACTGGAACAAAGGTCACCCTTGTTACATCATAGCAAAGAATTTGTCTATACTGTGCCCATGCCCTAGGTCATTGTAGAAGCTGAACTAAACAGTAATGACCTATGGTATCTGGTGGGAAGAAATTTCTAGGCAGCAAAGTATTCAAGGGGTGACATGGCTGCCTCTAACAGCCAACAACCAGAGACAGGAGCCAAGGAAAGACTTGAAATTGGAACATAAATAAAAGCATAACATGACAACTTAGAAAATTTGCAGTCAATTCATGTGGGAGAGAAGAATCAAGGACTTTCAGGAAAAAAATACAAGTAGTAGCAACCACTTGCTAGAGAGAGTGGCATGACTCAAATGGGACCAGGTGCTAATTAAGACAATGAGAGAAAGTCCCCAAAGGGATTTGAGAATTTTTTCAAGCCTCTGCTACCATCACAGGCCCATAGGGAGTAATTGCGGGGAAGCAGGTCTGGGTCACCCTTAGCCTGCTGTAGTTAGTGAGGCTTCTCCCCCTACCCAAACTGCTGTGGTTCTAGGTGTGGCTCAAAAGGCCCCAGGTACTACTCAGGACACCACTCTAGAGGGTGCACCTCTTAGGCCTTGGTGGTTTGCATGTAATAACCCTGCAGGTGCTCAGAATGCAAGAGTGATAGAGGCTTGGCAGCTTCCACCTACATTTTCAAGGGTCTATGGGAAATCCTGGGTGCCCAGGAGAAGCCTTCCACAGGGTGGAGCTCCTGCAGAGACCCTCTACGGGGACAGTGCTGGGGGTAAATGTACGGTTCAAACCCCCCCCCACGCATAACTTCCATTGGGGCACTGCCTAGTGGAGATGTGGGAAGGGGGCTGTAACCCTTCAAACCTAGGAATGGTGGAGCCACCATCCTCATGCACTTTTTAGCCTGGAAACTGTTGTGCCTGTGTCTTGGCAGATGGCTTTCTTGGTTCTATGGCTCCTTGCTTGGAAGAATCACAAGCAGGACTGGTGTGATGGAGTGATTACAGACAGGAAGCAATTCCACAGACAGCTTTTATTGCAGTAAAGAAGGAAGCTATATAAAGAGGGATGGGTTAGTCTGCAGGAGTGGAGAAAGATGTTAAGAATTCTCAGGTGATTTCCTTTTATTGACCTGATCCCAGGGAGACCTTACAGGAGGTATGGGATGAGGTATGGCCTTACAGATGATTGATGGTGTTCTGTGTTTCCCTGCCTTATTCTGATTGATCCCCAACTTATTCATGCCTAGGAACCACCCTCCTCGATTGTACCTGCCACTTCAGATTTGGTCCCTACATAACAGTTCCAAACTCCAAGCTGTTAAAAGAGCCATGTAAGCTGTGCCCACAAAGCTACAGGGGTGGGGCTGTTCAAGGCTTCAGGGTATACTCCCCCCCATGTGCCTAGGATACAGAACATGGTGTCAGGGGAGATTATTTTAGGACTTTAAGATTTAATGTTTGCCCTACTGGGTTTCAGACATGCATGGGGCCTGTTGCCTCTTTATTTAGGTTGATTTTTCCTTGTTAGAATAAGAGTGTTTACCCAATGTCTGTCTGTACCACTAGTGTGTCTTTAAATTAAATAACTTAATTTTAATCTTAAGGGCTCATAAGTGGTAGGAATCTGCCTTGAGTCTCAAATGACACTTTCAAATTTGGACTTTTGAGTTAATGTTTGGAAGAAGCTCACTCTTTGGATGACTATTATGGAGAGATAATTAAAAAGACATCTATATGAGGTTATTAGCTTAATTGTGTTCATCATATCACAAGGAATACATATGTCAAAATATCACAATTCTAGGCCAGAAATGTACACAATTTTTATTTGTCAAATATACCTTAATAAAAAACTACGACAGGGATTCTACATAACAAACCTAAACATTGAAACCTAATTGCCTATACCCTAACACTAATCTGAAATAATAATAAAAAAAAGAGTTGAAAATCAAGTAACACAAACTCCTACTCATGACACCCAAATTTCGTAATTCCAAAGTAATTGCAGCATTTCAGAGTGGCCCAAAGTTGCATGGATTTTGCAACCAATGTCACTTGAAAATAAATTACTCAGAAGTTTAAAATATAAATAAATAAAGTCAAAAATACTCTTTGCTACTTATAATTTTAAACGGAAACTTTATCCTGCTTAAAGTCCAAGTAGGATAAATAAAGAAGACTTACACTGAGACAACCTTCTATAAAAGATTATGCAAAAACCTGCAATTATAAAGATAATATTGTGAAAATAACTAAAGGAAAACACCGCATATGTACATACATGTGCTTAGATACACACATTGCCAACAAAGTGATGAGTCTCATCCTAATGTTCAAATTCTGAGAATTAGAAGAAAATTCATTAACAATTCTGACCTAAAATGATTTTGAACACAGAGGTCTACATACACATGTACTTGTGTTGAGAAAAAACAATATCTTTTCTGATAATTAAGCCTTGAAAATGTTATCATTCATGCACTATTTCTGGAAAAGTAAATTATTTACTAAAGTGGAAATGATGTCATTCAATACAAGAAATAATGATATTCATACATACTAGCATGGCTATAACTAAAAAGATGAACAGCAACAAGTGTTGGTGAAGGTGTACAGAACCCAAAACCTTCCTGTATTGCTGATGGCAATGTAAAATAAAGCTGTTTCTTTGGGAAAAAAAAAATGGGCAGTTCCTGAAAAATTTAATCATGAAGTTACCATAAATCCAGCAACTGCATTTCTACATATGTACCCAAGCAATTTTAAAAATACAAAGTCTGACAATTAAGTTCGAGAACTCATTCTAGAAAAAGTGCTACATATCTTGTTACTGACTATCACTATGATCCCCTTGAAGTACTCCCCTTGGGAAATTATGTGCTCAACCCAGCACCTAGTTCCCACTTCAAAGTAGTTTTGGAACTCTTTTTTTGGAATAATCATCAAAGCTGTTGTTTTTTGGCACACAAAATACACAACAACTATAATGAATGACACTCAACAAGACACTGTCACATGTTGACAAGAACACAGATGTGAGACAGTGATATACGAAAGCCGTGAAACCTTACCAAGTTGTTTGTACAGTATTGCCAAAGTAAGTTCACAACTTTAATTGTCAGAAGTTGTATGAAAACAGCTTTGATGGTCATTCCAGAAAAGGAATTCCAAAATTGTTTTGAAGGGTGAACTAGGCATTGGCATCAGTGCATAGCTTCCCAAGGGAAGTACTTCAAAAGTGACCACAGTGATATTGAGCAATGAGGTATATAGCACTTTTTCTATGAAGAGTTTATAAACTTAATTGTCAGACATCCTATGTGTACACAAAAACTTATACAGAAATAATTGCAGCATTATTCATTACATCCAAATGTGAAAAGAACTCAAATGCCCACCAAATGGTAAATGTATGAACAAAATGTGGCATGCCCACACAATGGCATATTATTTATGCATAAAAGGAATGAATGCTGTAATAAAGTGAACTTATACAACATGACACTAAGTGAAAGAGTCTAAATAAAAAGGCTATATATTTGTGTGATTCCATTCATATTAGGTATCCAGAATGGACTATCCATAGACACATAAAGTAGCCTAGTGTTTTTCAGGGGCTGGACAGAGGTGACAATGGGGAATGACTGCTAACAGGTGTAGTGTTGCTTCTGGGATGATGAAAAGTTCTGGAATGTAGATAATCACACAATCTTAAAATATACTAAGATCACTGAATTGCACATTTTAACAGAATGACATTGTGTTATGTGAATTATATATCAATAAAATGTAAAAAAGAAACATAATCATAGTAGCTGAATATCATCTAGAGAAAGAAACATATTGTAAGGCATAAAAAATGCTTTAAAAGCACATCAAATTTGGAAGATTCATCTTTAAAGTGAACATTTTGGCCCCATACATATTAAATGTAAAATATTCAAATTTATTGAATAGTTTGAAGTAGTTTAAAAATGAACACCTATATCTCCTTCATTTGTATTCAACATTAATATATATTATTTTGGCTAAACTGTTTGAAATTAAGTTTCAGATGGAAAATTTCATTGCCAAATAATTCTTCAAGCATCTCCCACATTCTCCTACATAGCCACAATACCACTGTCACACCTACAAAATTAGTAATAATTTCATAATATTTATATCTAGTTGATAATCAATTCTTCCAATATGCTCCCCAAATATACATATATGTATAGTTTCTTAAATTAAGAATTCAAATCAAGGTTCACACAATGAATGTATTCCATTACAATAGAACCTCCATAGTTGACTACTTCCCTACTCTGATCACCTCATTAAGTTGACCTAATTTTCATAGACCACACATGTCCTGCATGTATGTATCAATAGAGTAGGCCTCATATTGAGCATCTTCATATGTTGACCAGTGTGTTACAGTCCCTTTGGTGGTCACCTTAAAGAGGTTCTACTGTATTATCTCCATTTAGTTCCTTTTAAGTAAAATAAGTTCCTCATCATTTATTGATACTAACTTTTTTTAAATTTCAGATTAATATATGGGTACAAATGATTAGGTTACATTGTTAGCATTTGTTAGCTAAATGCTATTGTAAAAGTCCAAGTTGTAGTTGAGCCCTTTTCCCAGGAGGTATGCCATATACCCCTACAATGCACTGTTAGGTGAGATCTTACAAGTTGCTTTCCTTCCTCCCCTTTCTCCCCTCCCTGGTGCCCCTCAACCCTTACATGAATTTAATTGTGTTTATTTTCTCTTGTGTAGACATGCAGTTGCTCATCTACAAGTTTCATATTAGTACTGAGTACATTAGATGCTTATTTTTCCATTCTTGAGATCCTTTACTTAGGCAGGTGTTCTCCATATCTATCCAGGTAAATATAAAAGATGTAAAGCTCCTATCTTTCTTATGGCTGAATAGTATTCCATGTATATGTATACCATAATTTAAAATACCTAGTAATGGATTGTGGGATCAAATGGAAGTTCTACTTTTAGCTATTTGAGGATTCTCCATACTTCTTTCCAAAGAGGCTGTATTAGTTTGTATTCCCACCAACAGAGTCAAAGTTTTTCCTTTCTCTCCACATCCACGCCAGCATCTGCGGCTTTGGTTATTTTGGTGTGTATTTCTTATGTGGCACATAGGATTATCCTTCCACAAGTGATAAAAGTTGTTTTTATTTGCTGAAGTTGTTTACCACCAGATTAACTCTATTGTAAAAATCCATGTCAGTGTTTGAAATCAGTGGTGGTGATTTATTTTATTATTATTATTTTTTTCTTTGCAGTTTTTGGCCAGGGTTGGGTTTGAACCTGCCACCTCCAGCATATGGGGCTGGTGCCCTACTCCTTTGAGCCACAGGTGCCGCCCTGTGTGGTGATTATTTGGCATATTATTAAAATATTTTTCCTCAAGCACCTTTCAACCAATGGTGGATAAGACTTACTTGAATCAATTTTTTTACACAGCAGATCGGAAAATGTCATATTCTCTTTGTTTTATATTTCCTCCTACGTATGTTAGCTGTAGTCATTTAGCTGTTTGACTTCTCACCCATGCCACACACACTGTCTCTCTCCCTCTTTGAATATCCTATAAATTGTGTGTTCTTAAATATGTAGTGTATTATAATCAGTTATCAAGACACAGTGATGTTTAAATTGTTATAAATTGGCCTGTGGAGTCTATTCATGTCAGTTTTTGTGTACTTTCAACATGATTGCATTTTATTTGAAACACTTTTTGTTTTCTGGCACACACATTTTGTACTCAATTTGTATTATATGGGCTCCAGATGGGGCCACACGTTGTCAGTACAAACAAAATATCAATAGCTCCAAAATTTTGTGCAATATATTTATTCCATGAGACTGAAAGCTCTTCAGAACAAAATTATTTCTTGAGTGTTGACTCTTTTACTTCCCTTAATGTATTGTTAACTAAATTTATTTCCATTCTCCTGCCAAAAATCTCTCAAATACTGTCCTCAGCCCTTGCCCCAGGATGGCAGCCTTACTTTGCCTCTCAATCACAGGTGGAGTTTGTCTAATTTTGAAAACATAATGCTTCAACAGTATGTTTCAAACTCATTACAAGAATACTAATATTAAACATATTTTATATGATCCAGTACACACACACACGAAATGGTAACTTTCACAAAACCACACCTGTATTTTCCACATGCAAGGCATTGTAATATATTTTTTATTTTTTTAGTTTACAAAAATTGATTGCACAGCCAATAAATATTCACTGACATGGACTTTAAAATAGAACACCAGATTAGAGGATACAGGGGAACCACATTTCTCCAGCAGGTGATTGTAACTCAGACAGAAAGGAAATGGGTTTCCTGAACCAAAAAACAGAAGACTAGAAAAGCATCGTTATGGAGGGCAAATTACATAAATGTATTAAAACAGAGAGAAAACTAGCATTCTCTTCTGTCACTTCTCATTGTCTTTCACTTTCTCATTTTATTATCTTCTTTTCCTTTTTCTTGCGTGTTTTAAATACCTTAGTGGAGCTGCATAAAATACTCAATGTATTCTTGGATAAATATTTATGATTTTCACACTGCCATAGAATGTTATGCTTATTTGACATCTGTGTCACCTCTAGCAATTGTTAAACATTTTCCCTGTGGAAAGAGAAGACCATACCTCCCTTAACAACTACCCTCAACATTGTGTTTAATTCTTTTTAATTTATTAACAAAACTATTCAAATTATCCTTTACCCAGTCTCCCTAACTTTTTGACTCCAATTTCAAGTCAAAGTATCGTTCATACTGCCACCAACCAATGTAATGTCTTTTCTAACTCCTAAAAAGCTCCGTAAAATTGCTACCAATTGTATAGAGGAGTATATTAGTTTCTAATTTCTTCTATAAAATATTACCATAAATATAGAGCTTTCAAGCAACACACATTGATTGTTCTATATTTCTGAAGACCAGAAGTCTGATATGACCTTCACTGGGAGAAAATCAATTCTCCCTTACTAAGTCTCCCCACCTCTTTGGCCTTTATTGTATTTTGCCTTCATTTCCTTTGGACAGTTTTGCTGGTTGCAGAATCTAGGAGGACATGTTTGTAGTTCATCACTTTAAAATTGCTGTCCCATTGTTTTCCAGGGAAAATTGCTTCCTTTGTCTTTTCCAGCTTTTGGAGGCTATATGCATGTCTTGGCTTATTATCCTTTCTACCATCAAGAAAATTTGCAGTCTCAGTGGCATAGCATAGTGGTTATGGCACCAGCCACATACACCAAGGGTGGAGAGTTCCAAACTGGCTAGGGCCAGCTAAACAACAATGACAATCACAACAAAAAAATAGCCAGGCATTGTGGCGGACACCTGTAGTCCCAGCTACTTGGCAGGCTGAGGCAAGAGAATCGCTTCAGCCCCCAAGAGTTTGAGGTTGCCATGAGCTGTGATGCCACAGCACTTTACCAAGAGTGACATAGTGAAACTCTGTCTCAAAAAAAAAAAAAAAAAAAAAATTTGCAACATAGCATATTGCCCAACTTCAAAAACACATGTGGCCATGTTTTCCTAATCTTTACACATAGCACCACTAGTCTACAAAGCCTTCCTTGACAGAGAGTACTCAGTGTATGTAATGTTTAGGAGATAAAATCTGCCAACTGAGAGGCATCAAAGTCAAGGGATGCAAAACCAAGATGTATGGTCAATAAGAGAAGACAGCATAAAGTCAAGAAAGTGAGTGATTTCAGGAAAAAGTAGAAAGAATGAAAAATGGAGATGGGCAGTGAAGCAGTATGGCAGGTAGAGAGACTAAAAACAACTCAGTCATCTGGTAAATAGTCTCATAATACTTATGCAGAGAAATGATGACAACAACATGGAAAAACACACACTGTAGTCAAATTACTGAGAATTGAAGATAGGCCATCATAAAGTCAGTTGGAGAAAAGCCGCACACCATACACAGGGGACTATCAATGCAAATTCTGGCTAACCTGTCACAAAATGAAATAAAAATCAGAAAACAATGGAATGTCAATTTTAATTTGCTAGAGGACATGAAGGCAAAATAAAGACATTCCAACAAACAAAATTTGAGATTTGTTTTTTGACCAACATACTTACACAGAAATAAACACCAAAAAAAGTTTTTTAGGTTAAAGGTAAATGATACTAGGCAGACAGCAGACTGTTCTGGAAGACCGAAGAGTCTTGGAAATTGTTAATGTAGCTGCAGACATATACTGTATTACATTAACCACGTCCAGATACATGTGCAGTATTTACCTGTGTGTGTAGATTCAGATATAGCATATTTATTAGATGTATTATTTTATTATATATTATGTTACATATATATGACAATTCTTCTGACAATTTTTTAAAAGGAGCTTTGTATGTTGAAAGCAGAAAGGTATACTTTGTGGAACTTACAAAATATGTATGTGTGAAATATATGTTAACAGTAGCACAAGGGATATGAGGGAAGCAAATGGAGCAAATAACACAGATGAGGGGAAATGAAAAGTTCTCGTTTTCTTTCTTTTTTTTGAGACAGTCTCACTATGTTGCCCTCGGTAGAGTGCTGTGGTGTCACAGCTCACAGCAACCTCAAACTCTTGGGCATAAGCGATTGTCTTGCCTCAGCCTCCCAAGTAGCTGGGACTGTAGGCACCCGCCACAATGCCTGGCTATTTTTTGTTTTGTCATTGTTGGTTAGCTGGCCTGGGCCGGTTCGAACCCGCCAACTTCGGAGTAGCACCGTAACCACTGTGCTACAGGCACTGAGCCAAGTTGTTGGTTTCTTGTACATGGTGTCAGAGTCTGTCTCTTGTAAACAATGGGAAAATTACACTTATTGAAATGCCAGGTTAAAGCTGGCAATATTTTCCCATGTTCTTTCTACTGAGCCCATCACGGCTTTTCTGGCTGGAAGTTCACCAGGAGAGCCAGTCCATCACGGCAATGCAGCTTCTGCAGGCAGAGTTGGAAGTGGTGTGGGCTAGTGGACCCAGAGAGAGGCCTGGATTTGAGACCCATCTCTGTGTATGGTTGTGTCCTTGAATAACCACTTCACTCCTTTCTTCTCAGCAAAGTAGGAAGAAACATGATGAATTTAAATGTTTGCTATGAGGATTAGGAATAACATCCATAATTTTCCAGCACAGGGGCTGGAATGTAGCAGTTTGGAATGTAAATAACACATACTAAGAGGAAAGATAAAATGGAAAAGGAAGAAGGAAAAATTACGTGCCTTGTAGAGGTGTTATATCTAAAACCAGCAGGATTGATTGGAGGTCAAATTGAAGTGTCAATTCACATCTCTTCTCCTTTGATGACTTAGCGTCAGCCTCATCAGGTGACTTCAGTACAGCTCTGGTTATGGGACAACCTACATCAGAGCCAGCAGAAGCCAGACACAGTCACAGATGATTCTTGCTGAAGAACAATCCAAAAAGGTGACAGAACCAAAAGGATGCCAAGTCCCCGTACTAGTCACTCATTCAGGGAAAAGAGAAATGATAACTTGACGATTCAAGGACTCACAAGCCTCTTATCTCTGTGTGATGGGAGGCTAAAAAGGCACCTGTGCCCATAGACTTCCGTGTAGTCACCTTCCGGCCTGAGTGCCCACATTTGCAGGATAAAAGCTATTGGAAAAGGGAGCTGAGCAAGACCGTGTGCCTTGGAATAATCAATAGTAAAGTTCAGTGCCAAGTAAGGGATGTGCAGCTATTCCAAGGATTGTTTCATTTCTTGAAAATATAACTTGGATTTACTGAAACCCAAATTTATATTTACCTGCAGGCACTTATCTTTTTGTAAAAACAGGATGGCTTGTCAAACTAAGATCTTGATTGCTCAGAGGTGTGAATTTTAGTGTTGTCTATTTTTTAAAATGGATAAAATGTTAAAGCAGTAGATAAATGCCACATTGCATACAAAAAATAAGCACAAATCTTACCATGAGGATCCACAACCAATGAATATATATTATTTTTCATAACCTGCCAACTCTATGAAATCCCCTTATAATGACAATTTGACTTAAAATCTCACTTAAAAATGTTCATTATATCAATTTCTTCTTCCAAAATCAGTATCATCCACGCTGCCAACCATGATGTATAAACCCAAATGGCTAAAATTTTTCTATGTTTATCTGCCTTTCCTTTTTCCACTTACTTCAGAATTTTTAGGCAGACTACATCCTTTTGTATAAGTAAAATCCAGAAAATTTAAAACCAGGGCAATAGTTATTTTGCATTTCTCTATGCTTTTGGTTTCCAAATTGTTGCTTTTAAGATGCATCAAGCATTATTTACAAAAGCTTTGTCTGTCACCTCCTCATCGCCAGCTTTAATTATAATATATGCATACTTTAAGGCTTTATATGAATTGGTGAAAAATGCTTTTAGTTTTTCCTTTCACAAAACATTCATTGTGCAACTCTAAGCTTCCAAAGAATTTGCTACAATGTCAGAATTTTATGCAAACATCATCATATTGCACATTTTAGTAAATATCATGTTTTATCTTTTGACAACCACAATCTTTCTTAAATATCATGTCTTTTAAGATATCTCTACATGTCCTCATCTGAGCAGGGTCTGAAATGAATGGATTTTCAGTTAAAACAGTTATGAGACAAAGTGTCCTACTAACCATGCTATTTTTTTGAAGTAAGTTAAGTATCTGATGAAGTCATTTTGACCTTTTCAGGTAGCTGGATCAAAATCTCTAAGCACAGACATTGTTTGCAAACATGGCTTGCATCAGTTGTTTGGATATTTTAAACCTTTGTTCTTTTAATCTAACATTTTTTGAAGGCACATATACTTAAACAATGTTCTAGAAGAGCTTAAAATAACTTGACTTTAAATCATTTTGAAAAAGGAGCCCTTTACCTCCATTAAAATCAAGAGAATCTCAAAGCCTAAACTTTCCTGCCTTCCACCAAACATTTCTGAACTCCACCCTCTGCCATGGATGAGTTCAGTGTAAAATGTAGTTTGCTTAATCCAATATTTCTTTTCCTAAATAAAGGTGACCCATTACTTCGCAGACACTCACCTTGTGGATTAAAAAGAATTTTTCACTTTATTCTTGAAACTGTCAAATAGTGAAGACAACTTTGTCAATACAAGGCGCCTCTTAAGACAATAACATTTTAAAGGAACTTGACTGCAAAAGCACCTACCTAGTGACGAAAAGCAATAGGGCATAGTGCCTGTTACCTGAGATTAGAAATGCAAATGTAAAAAAAAAAAAAAAAAAGGTAAATGTCACCTACACCTACCTTCAGTTTCCTGCTAAAATTGCTTATTTTATTTCATCAAGTCTTCCTACTTGACCACATCCATTTCAATTCTTCTTTTCCTCTTTCAGTGCTAAAACTTAATGACATGTCACTTCCACTAAAGTGAAGGGAGGCTGGACGGGGCTACTACAACTATTCCCAAGGCAACATTAAACATGACCCTCTTCTCTCTTCTTAGTCCTAGGTAAAACTGGTACCTTCCATAAAAAAGGCATGAACCATCAAGATCATCTCTCAGTCTATCCATTACGGAGCTCCATTTCAACCTCATGAACTTTTCATAGGTTGTTTTGTCATATGATTATATAAAATTTTTCAAAACTATTGCCCAAGGCATAGAAACTAAAATAGAGAATTGAGTAATGAATAAAATACTTTGAATGTCAAAATAACTTTGTATGGAGTATTTAGACGGTAAGTCAACATACATTCTGGATATTTTGGTTTGGAACATGTATAACTGCTTCCACCTCGTTGTATACAGATATGTGAGGCCTGAGGCTATTGGGAGAATAATCAGACTATTTTGCAACTCAGTAATATATGTCAAGTTAGGATTTTAGTATCCCAAGTATGAAAATAAATGACTCAGTTAAAACTGGATATGTGCTAATGCTCTTGTTCATCTTTCACTAAACATAAAAAAGTTCTCAGCCCAAGAGGGACAGGTTACCTGAAAATCATTGCAACACATATGTGAAGCTTTAGTTTAATTTTTGCCTTACTGCTAAATATATTTTCAAATTGAACAACTTTCTGTCTCTTCATTATTCTAGGATTCAGTTATTTTAGTTCTAACATGGAGGTAATAAAATCTTGCCTTATCATGATATACCTCAGAGAAATGGGAAATAAGATTCTAGATCTAGAATTTCAATTGCAATTTCACTCCATAATTATATATGAGAGAAGATATCAGAGGATTCATCTTTGTCCAGCTCAGTTTGTGAAGATGCCACTAAATATACCTCATTCCATTCTACTCCGTGCTATATAATTTAAATATGCTATCTAGTTGATTAAGCAAAATAAAGCCACAAAGAAAATCCATCATGTAAATCAGATTCTTGCCATTTTCAACAGAGGAAACCAACTTGAACAAATATGGACACATTTATTCGGCAAGTGAGTTTTGAAATTGAGATTGGAAGGCTTATTTGTCTTATACCAAAATTTTTCTTTTTATTTCTTATTTTTCTGACTTAAACATTTTACATTATTTTTACAGACAAGTGAAGACACCACCAATTTAATGATCTTCAAACTAGCAAAATTACAACAACTAGCCTCAAAGAAAAATGAAAACAAATACTGTTGAGCAGATAATGGTAGAACAACTCAGCATCTTTCAAACTAAAAAATCTCCAGAGTCAGGAAAATTATATTCAAAGGAGTAAGAGGAAACTTTGGCAATGTTATGATTTAAAACATCTTGGTATTTGAAAAAATCATGGACATTGAAAAGATGGCACAGAAAAATAAGTGAGAAGATAACCTATTTTTTTAAAAAAAAGAAGAAAATATGGACCTCAGAATCAAAAGATTGTAACTTATTCCTATGCCCAGGTATAGGTCAGTTTTAGAGATGCTTTTTTTCTTCTTTTTTTGTCACTTTATTATGAGGTAGTAAAGTCATGTTCACTCATCTTTATTTCCATTACAATGGAGTTAATATATATCAAGGATGAACTTCCTATGGAAATATTTTAAGTAGATAGGTAACCATAATAATAACTTGATCTATACTTAGTAGAATAACTGAATCCAAAGAGACTGACTTAATGATATAGGTCAGCTGAAAGAGATTTTTCATGGGCATATGTTCTAACCTCTCTATAGAACATTACAATCAGTGGACACGAATAAATACACAGTTTTTAAACCTGTAGTACCACATTATGTTCAGGATTTTAAAAGATCTTAGCATATGGAAATATGAGATCAAGATCAGGCTATGAGCTACACTTAAGATGAAGATATGTAAATTACCATATTGGTTCTAACAATTTGCTGCACAAGAAAGTCACAGAGACTGAACTTAATCATAGTTTATATAAATAACATAAAAGTATTTTAGAAACTAAGTGTGTATTAGTCAACAGTGAACTATGACAATTTCAGTAGCCAACACTTCTTTAGTAATTACTAATACAATTATATTCACCAAAAATATAGATGCAATCACTGCAGTGTGCTTTTTGCTCAACAAAATCAGTTTTTAAGCAGAAGCATAGTTGAAAGGGGTGGAACTGAGAGATCAGCTAGAAGATGGAGCAAGGAGTAGTTTCCAAATGAAGCAGCTTCTCAAGACATTTAAAGATAATATGATGACATGCTAGTTGGTAGCACTGTAAAATAAAAATGTCAGGAAAATCAGTGTGAGGCAAGATCATGAAACTGGCTGAGTTCATATAAAAGTCTATACTTTTTTGTGCATCTTTGCTTTCTACAAATATAAACACAGGTTAAGTTATTCCCTGTTGCATACTCTGGCATTGTCTTAACTTGGCCGTACTTCCAGTTTGTGGAAGAATAATGTTATCAAACAATAACTCATTTTAAGAAGGTAAATGAGTAAGGCTGATGTATGTATGGATATTTAGTTTCTAAAACAGAAGAGTAATGTGTTTGGTGTTTTAGAACATTAGAGAGACTCTTGAATAAAATAGAGATAGAATCAATCAATAAAAACTTTGACAAGGGAGGTTCAATGGATGTACATTAGAACAAAGTCGATTTTGTGTCTACTGTATGTGAGTGTGCTGTGTGCTGTATGTGTGGTGTGTGCCATGTGCTATGTGCTTTGTGTGTGTGATGTGTGCCTTGTGCTGTGTGTGCCGTGTGCTCTGTGTGTGTGTGGCATGTGCTGTGTGCTGTATGTGCATTACAAGAATACAAGAAATTAACAAGAATAGACTTTCTTAAGAGAAAAGAAAAGAAAACAGAAGGAAAAGAACAAAGACTGGACCACATAATTAACAAAAAAGTGACATCATTCAAGATTATAGAAAAAATTTCTATATTAAGTTGGAAGATGTGCTAAATCCCCAAACCCATCCATTAACTATAAAAGTTCTAGGATTCTTAATATATAGCCTACATTGGACTGGACGAGTAGAAAAAAAAGTTTAGGGAAGCCTTCCATTTACTCCATTGAGTATTTAAATTCTCTATTCTTCTGTTAATAACACTTAGATAGTCATATTTCCTATAATTCCTATATATCATCCTTAGTCATGCCCTACCGTGCCTTAAGGTAAATATTATCTAAATACTTTTAGGATGTCCTTTCCTAAGTGAAATTTCCTGTAGGATTATTCATTTTAATTTTTCTTAGTAAAGTGTATGTATGTGTACACATACATGAGTATGTTTTAATCTTCTCAAACTGTATAGGACATCCCTCTATCCATCCCTCCTTGCTTTCCTTCCTTCCTTTTCTTCTTTCTCCCTTCCTTCCTTCCTTCCTTCTCCTTATTTGGCTGATGATAGAATCAAATTCCGTGTATTTTGTATTTTGCTCATGATATTTTGTTGTGTTTTGCTCATGATACATTCTCAGGATAACACCCTAATAAGTCATAGACTGATATAATGCATTATATTGCTCTAAGAATCTCTCATAAACACAGCAATGACTATATTATCAAGTACCATCTTTACAACGACCCAGGGGATAAATTTCTCTCAAGACTCAATTTTCACAATATGGTTGCACTTCATGTTCAGTAACATTCTGAATTTTTTAACATATGGATTACATAAGAAAGTTTAATTCATCATATTTTTTTACACTAACTACCAAAAACTCAGAGGCAAATTGTGATCCACTAGTGATGTCTATAATTTTAAATATTGCCTTACTCTGTCTTTATCTTACTATTTTTCAGTCTTTATCTTTCCATTTGCCAATCTTTTTACTTTTCAAAAGACTCTGTTAGGTGTGATTCATTAGTATACTTTCACAACCATCTGGATATTTAATAAACAAACAAACATAAATAAATAAATACATAACTTATCATGTAAATGTATCATCCATCAATCTCCAAAAGTGCGGAAACTTTATACAAGCCTATTGTAGAATCTAAAGATTAAAAATTAATATTTTTATTTCATGTCCATCTTTTTCATCATGGTCACTTTCTCTCATGAATATTCAATGCTGGCAAATTTCTGACTGTAAGGGCAGTGCTTTTTCTGTCAGACTGAGATATTCCATGCAGCTATTTCCTCCTATGTAGTTTTTAAGTGTACCTGTACAATATTATGCAAACTTTATCCTCAATGAGAGAAGGCAAGAATCCTCTAAATTCACTCCCAGCATTTTGAAAACACTAGGCTCAGCACATCCAGCTAGAGCATTCACAAGCCCATTTAACTCTGAAGCTTGTGTAATGAACTTTACAGCCCTTATAATTCTATTACAGGTCATGCATGTCCATAACTTGGGAAAGAGGATAACAATGGGAGATATGCTGATTTTGTCTGTCACATTCTAACCAATCAAGGGAAGCCAAGGAAAATTTTTCAAGGGTTTCAAATAGACAGGAGTCAATTACTTTTATAGGAAAACTGGATTGTTTCTTATGGCCTCTACATAAAAGATTATGCTGCATGACTAATTGCTGATTGAAAATAATTGCTATGGAAAAGCAATTGCTTATGCGGGATGCAAAGAGGATAAAACCAGTAGCTTATATTTTGTCTATTTCTTCTGCTAACAGGTAAGTAGTTATTTGCTTATTTAACAAAGTTAATGTAACTTAGATGAAATACATTTTCCCCTTGGGGTATTATACTTTTCTATAAAGAAATATCAAAGAAATTTAAATGTGTTCTCAATTAAATTCACTGGCCCAGATTCCAGGGCTGAGATGAATTTCTCAAATCAGAGTTCAATGCTTCAATCTTCCTATGATGTTTATTGTTCTGTAGTGGAATGGGCTCCAATGCTGGTGGGCTTTACATATGCAGTAATATCTCCTGAATGACCAGGATAGAAAGTAATTTGAGGTACAGAAGGAACTTGACTTACACTCCAATATGCACAGGTCAGAGGATTCGGCACAGGTTCTTTAAAGAGAAAAATCTCAAACCAAGTGATGATAATAAAACACCCTCGTGAGAATGATGTCTGACAAATTTCACCTAGCAAATACCATGACATTTAAACCCACAGTGACTGGCAAAATCTTCCTCTTTTTGATTAAAACAGCATCCTTCAATAAACATCACTTTGGCTCTTCAAGTCCCTGGTCATTATTCTTAATTAATGTTTTAGTCTTTTTGTTTTAGTTCACCTTGTAATCATTGTCCTCTAGCGTTTTCTCTAACATCACCTCTTATTTGAACTAAAGGAACCAATGCAACTTCGCTCGTTATTCCTGGTCCTGCTATTTAACGTCAGCTTCAAAAATGGAAGCACACAAGCAATGAAGAAATGTTCCTGCTGTGTCTGTCTTGGCTCCATCGCCTTGCAGGACTGATTCGTATGGAAATACAAACTGTAGGAATAATATTTCAGTGGGAGAAATATGAAGAAAAATCTTTATTGATGAGTAGAGGGCTAGGTCATTGAATTCACATCCACCCCATTGTAAATGAAATCTACAATTTAAATAGCATCCCCTGTAAATTCAGTCATGAGGATGCTGGATAGGTAGATCTGGTTACTCCACTGGGTGGGGCAGATATTTGAATTCCTGCATTGTTTTCTACCTACAGAGATAGTGCTATGGTGTTTTATTTAACTGTTGCCCATAATATCAGCTGCATGAAGGTAACACTTCTATATATTATAATAAATTATGGAGGACACCACATGTTGTTAGACTAGCAGTGTCTTAAGGAGCAGAGATATTCAGTAGGTTTTCTAATACTTCCATATTTGTCATTTATGAGAAAAAGTCATCAGAGGTAGCAAAATTTCTCTTAGGTACTATTCATTTTGTTTTTTATGCTTCTACATAGCAATTAATATTAATTTTTAGGGCCTTTACCTAAGGTACTCTTTGGTCAATGTAGTCGTATATGGTAGTTTGTCTTTGATTGTGCAATTTGGTTGTAATATCTCTTTACAATCACATGAAACATAGCTATGGCCTTTAAGGAAGGACATTACAAAGGTAGACCTTTTTAGAATAAAAACAAATGGGAGGAATAAAAAAGGAAAAAGGGAAAAATTCTTTCTGCACATGTATCTTAAAATATAAGTGAGGACACAGACGAGCACTGGATCCTTTGAAAACTCCTCGTTACCTTGTACAGTTCCCTGCTTGAATTGTAAATACCTTTTCATTCTTATGGAAAGCATCTTAGCACAACAGTAAATCATGCTGGAGTTTAACATGTCACTTTTTCACCTCAGTTTGTCATTTTGAATATTTGTCATTCTGAGGCTACAGCTTCCCCCATGGAACCCACATTTGGAAGATTCTATGCTGTTCATGCTGGCACCCAAATTAAAATGAATATTTTTTTCATAAAATGGAAAATAAAAACAAATCATTCTAGTATACTCAATATACCTCATTGTGACATGAAACCTCTATTTTCCAAAAACACATGAATGTTACCCATTTTTTTTTCTGTCTTTTTCAATGTCTTGGAAGCTGACATAAGAAAGAAGAAGTAATAAAATAAAAGTAGTTTTAGGATCAGAAGATGTCAGTTGGGAGTTATTATTTCCCTAGGGATCCCCCTTATATTTCCTCATCAGATAGAATGCAAACATAAATAGGCGTAATTGGCTTGCCAACATTCTTATGAAATTTAACTTGTTACTGTCTCCCTGGGTCAATCTACCATGTTAAGAGGACAATTAGAGGAGGCATATAACTTTTTCAATAGAACACACCTAATCTTATTAGGGCCAAACTAAATCAACTTTATTCAGTGTTGGTCAGGTGATTAGACAAGAAAAGTATTGCAATTTAATTCATTTAGCATATTTGCCTCCTATATGTCATGGCAATATTTCTTGGCATATAGAAATTAGAGATTCCACATGTTCTCCTTCAAGAGGCAGAAACAAAAACTAGCATATTTACTGAGTATCTTTTAATTTTAATTGAAATTTCTGTGATAATGCAAGCTGTCTACACTGTCTAATGCTATAGGTGTTGTCTACCCAGTAGTATAATTAAAGAAATGAAATTTTATTTTAGTTCAGTTAATTCATACATATACATAAATGTAGATAATTGAATCCTTACTGGACTATGCAGCTCTGAGTACTTCAAACATAGACATAGTCATTTTCATGGAAAGAGGTCTGGGGAGAGCACCCCAAGACGATGAAAAAAGCACACACAGTGCCTGAAAATGAAAACAAGAAAACAGAGAAATAGTCAACTTGACTAGAGTAAACATAGCACAAAGGAAAGTTTTGGAGAAAAAAAAAATGCAGCCATGTGTTGGGTATTCTTCAAGTATCATCTGGCCACAGATCTTTCAAGAAAATTGTTAATTCTCAGATAAAAGTTTGAGCAATTCCTTCAAACACCCCATCACAAGGTTATTCTAACTTGATATGATTGGTAAGAAATACAAAATTGGTGTTGCAAACCCTTTGATAAAACTGTGTTTTGTGCTCATATGCACATATACTGATGGGTATAACTATCTCGTAAGCAAGTATTGAGAAAAATGAGCTGCCTTTGAAGTATTCTGGAGGAGTAAGTTAAGGCTAACCATTCATTTTCAACTGCGTTATCAGATCTTAGCAATCCATGGGCAAAAGCAATAATTGCTTCAAACACAGTCCCAAGAAAGTGGTAATGATTTTTGGAGAAAATTGCAGTTTCATCACAGAATGATGTTTCCTTTTTGCTAGGCATGGTGGTCATCCATGTAGAATCCTAGCATTTTGTGGGATTGCTGAGGGAGGATCTCTCAAGGCTAAAAGTTTTAGACTAGTCTGGGCAAAGTAGTGAGATCTCCCTCATAGACATACCACAGCCACCTAAGATCAAGAATTTCTAAAAGAGGCTTGGCACCTGTGGCTCAAGTGGCTAAGGTGCCAGACACATACACCTGAGCTGGCAGGTTTGAATCAAGCCCAGACCCACAAAACAACAATGATGGCTGTAACCAAAAAATAGCCAGGTGTTGTGGCGGCCATCTGTAGTCCCAGCTACTTGGGATGCAGAGGCAAGAGAATCGCTTGGGCCCAGGTGTTGGAGGTTGCTGTGAGCTGTAATGCCACGGCACACTAACAGGGTGATAGCTTGAGGCTCTGTCTCAAAAAAAAAAAAAAAGAATTTCTAAAAGAGTAATAAAAATTAAATAAAAAGAATGATGTGTCCTTTTGGGACTCAGTATTATGGTATCTCAGTTACTATTGGTTGTTCTAACTGCAAGAAGTCAGTGACTAAAGGAGGAAGGGTTGTGAAGACAAATAGTCTAACAGAAAAGGTCTTAGAGATCATTTAATGGGCAAATGCCTCTCATTTTCCAGCTGGGATACTGAAGTTCAATAGAGTCAAGTTGAATGAAGTCAAGTTATGCTGTTGATTTATCCATTCCACAAATATTTCTTGAGTCATTCTGGATTCCAAGCATTCTTCTCATTTCTGTGGATATGATAGTAAGCCAAATCTACTTCGTGCATTCATGAAGCTTTCCTTTTAGTGGGGGGAGATATAATAAACACCTAACAAATTCAACAATTCATTGTTCCAACAATATTTGATTGGGTGCTTACTATGTGCCAGGCATGGCTTTAAAAACTCGGAATGCATCATCAACAACAATAGAAAAGAAAGACAAAATAGCCATATAACTTCCAACTTTCTGGTGCTTCCAATTGTGAAGAAAGAGAAAATAAACAAGAAAAATTAGTAAATAATTATAGTATGCTAAGTAAAGAGACAATAAGAAGAAAAAGGAGATAGGAAATCTTCTTTTCATATCTCCAGAAAAGGGAGGATTGAAATCTGGGTAGACTGGTCAGGTAAACATTACAAAGAAGATGGTATTGAGATATGGGCCTTGATGGAAGGGAGAAAGCATGACTTGAACATTTGCTGGAAGAGCTGTCCTGACAGATGGAGGAAAACAAGTGTAAAGACCTTGGGGCTGAAACATGCCTGCCGTGTTCAAAGAATGGCAAAGAAACCAGAGTGGCTACAGTACACAAAACAAGGTGGAAGGAGAATGGAAATGATCAGGAAGTTAACGGCTCTAGGAGATCATGTAGGAACTCATTTGTCATAACAGGGAGTTGGCATTTACTTCGAGTAAACAGGAAAGTCATTAGGGATTTTCATGAAAAGAATGCCATGCCTATCTGATATTTTAATAAGATCACTCTGGCTGATTTGTGGCAAGGTGACTGAAGAGGGCCAGGGATGTAAATGAGCAGAGATGCCAGTGAGAAAACTACTGCATTAAGCCAGGTAGAATGATTACAGCAAATGTAGGAGGAAATGGGATAGTCTTTTTATAGTTCTCTACCTACATCTATATCTTTGGACGGTGGACCCAATGTGATTAACTGACAGGTTGGTAAAGATATGAGAGAAAAAGGTAAATTGAAATGACTAAATTTTTGGTCTGAACACTTGGAAAGATGGAGTTACGATGTACTGCTCTTATTTGTGTGCATGTGTGTGTGTGTGCACACGTGTGTGTTTTCATGTGTGTTTTGAGTGATGTTGATTTATAAAAGAAGAAAGAAAAATAAGTTGTAATGTTGAGGAGAAGGTATAATTTTAGATGGAATATTCTGTATAAGTTGCTTTTTAACAAAGTTATAAATTAAATCCTCCTCTGGAAAGGCAAAAGTGTTCTAAAGAGAAGGTAGATCAGGGGCAAAGGTTATGAGAGACGAGTGCTCTAGGCATATTGGAGAAACAACAAGGAGGGCACTTTGGCTAAAGTGAATGAGTTAAGTTCTCAGAGAAGTAGTGGGGGGCAGATCATGTAGACCCAGTCAGACCATGGATATAGCTTGGATATTCCCCACATGAAATGGGAAGCCCCTGGAGGGGTTTGTGCAAAGAACCCGACCTGAATATTGTTTTTAGAGATTACTCTGAATTGCTATAGAGGGAGTGGAGAAAGCAGAAAGATGAGTTTAGGACACTATCTCAGTAATGAAGAGTGAGAGAAGATAGATGAGAGTAGTAGTGGCAGAAATGACAAGAAGCATTTGTGTTCTTGGCTTATTTTGAACATAACATTACTGTCAGAAGAACTGATGGTGATAAAAAGAATGAAGTCTAGGATGGCTTCAAGTCTGAAGGTCTGAGCAACTGGAATAGAGTTGCTGCTATTGTCATGGAAAGATTGTGGGAGGAACATCCCTGGAGGAAAAGATTGTTTGGTCTCTGATGGGTTACGATTTAGAATTCTAGCAGACATCTAAGATAAGGTTGTGAATAATTAGTTGTTTATAGTAGTTTGGAGATCAAGAGAAAAGTCTATTTTAGATATGCACACACACACCATTTGCATATATGTCAAATCAGAAATTACCACTTGTGAAATTGATGATTAATGTAATGAGAGTTGATAGAGAAAAGAAGAGGAAGAAATATTAAGCCTTGAGACACTCTAATGTTAGAGATCAAGAAAATGAAAAGCAAAATGCCTGAAAATTATAGCTAGTGAAGTAGGACGAGAATCATGAGTGGTAAACTGGAAGCCAAGGGAAAAATGTATTTCAAGTTGGAAAGAGAGATCAACAAAAACAAATTATGCTCTTAGGTCTAGTAAGATAAGTATTGAATATTGATTGTTGAGCCCAGCCTTGATGGCTCAGGCCTACAATCCCAGCACTTTGGGAAGATAAAATGGGAGGATCATTTGAGCCCAGGAGTTCAAGACCAGCCTGGGCATCACAGTAAGACCCCATTTCAAAAAAAAAAAAAATCTGTAGAAGAAAACTGATTATTATAAAAGGCAACTCTGTAGTCATTGGTTACATCTATGAAATCATTTTTGATGTTGTAGTGGCACTAAATTATAATTTGACTCCTTTGAAGAAAGAATTCCATAGTTAGTGTCTCTAAACTCATATTAGTCTCAAAGTTCTAGAGCCACACTGTTTCTCCAACTCTAGCCCAGCCCAAAATAGTTCTGTGAAACATTGTTTCCCTATAGATACCTAGCTATACATAATTTCCATAATAATAACAGTAATAATTATCTAATGCAGGTTTAACAATATGTAAGAATAATGCTGAAAACAATGTATTGTCATTATTATAAATAATCTACCATGCATTCCAGAAGCAAAGAAATCACAATAGAAACTGGCCAATGCATGAATTTTCTGCCATAAACATCAATTAACTTTCAGGCATCATTAATCAATGAAGCAATTCATTGATTTGAATTTGTCTTGATGAATAGTGGTCTATAGTATAACTTAGTTTATAATTTTAACATATATTTCTTAAAATACATGTTTTTTGTTATTCAATATTATGCCAAATATAATATTTGTAAGACACATGTAGATCAGTGGTTGAAAAATAAGGAAGATACAAATGTTTTCAGATACAAAACAGTTTCTTGAGATTGAATAGAATCAACGAAGAGAAAATTGACATTGAAGACATTTGGTTCTATAATATCAGAGATTAGTGGTCTAATAGTAATCAGAAAACAGTTTTTGCAATTCAGAAGTGTGTAACTGCATTCTGTTTTATTATTTGTGATGTAACAGAGCTATGAAAACAAGATTGTCATACAATACTAAAAGGGATAGAAGTCAAATGAAAAGAAACAATGATATGCCTATTATAAACACTTAATTTAGTAAAATTATTCATGATATTAAGAATAAGTGAATGAATCACTTAAAAGAACTCTTCTTATTAAAATGCCCTTGTGTTATGTTTCATATCAACATATAATGTAAATTATTTTATTTTATTTTGGTTCATTCTTCATAAGGAATATGTCTTAAATTTTCTATTATTTTATAATTTTCTTAAGCATATAAATCAGAGTTCAGTTTTCTCTTATTGCAGATAATTCATCTGTGAGATCATTTATGTTGTTCATTTTAATACAAATGGACATTACATCTCGCGAGCTTTGCTTGATATTCTGCCAATTTATAAATGAGTTCAGTAAGGCTTATTTCAGTCAAGTAAGCCTAGGAAATAATTCCCTACAGCATGAAGCCTGAGGTGTAGTTATAGGCTTTTGGCTACATGTTGGTCACCATAAAATAGCATTTGAGTAACTTCGGTTATAGAATTTTGTTAGTATTAAGTGTTTGATTTTCAAAATGTTAAAAATGCAAATTAGACATATTGCTGCACTGTACATGCATAATACATGCAGATAAATAAAGACATCAACTCAAGAATTAATATCAAAATATTTTTAATAGTATATAAGCACTCATGGGTTGTAGTCAATAGTAAATCTTTTTTTTATTTTTATTTTTTTTATTTTATTTATTTATTTATTTTTTTATTGAGTCATAGCTGTGTACAATAATTCAGTCAAGGAGTACAGTGTGTGGGCTTCAC
>CAUYRH010018670.1:0-22721 GCA_963574655.1 Perodicticus potto
TTGTCTCCGCCTCCCAAGTAGCTGGGACTACAGGCGCCCGCCACAACGCCTGGCCATTTTTTGGTTGCAGCTGTCATTGTTTGGTGGGCCGGGCTGGATTCGAACCCACCAGCTCAGATGTACGTGGCTGGCGCCTTAGCCCGTTGAGCCACAGGCGCCGAGCCGATGAACTTTTTTATTATGGAAAACTTCAACCATATTTAACAGTGGAGTGATGCACCATTACCCAGCTTCAGCAGATAACTTATGCTTGATCCTGTTTCATCTACTTCCCACCCCATCCCCTATCCTAGACACTATGCTATTTCAACCCTAACTATTTTGGTATACATTTCTAAAAGTTAAGAAAGTCTTTTTTTTTTTTTTTTTTAAATACAGAGACTCACTATATCACCTGGGCTAGAGTGCTGGCATCAGCATACCTCATGACAACCTCACACTCCTGGGCTGAAGCCATCCTCCTGCCTCAGCCTCCTGGGTAGCTAGGACTACAGGCGCCTGCTGCAATACCTGTTTAGTTTTTCTAATTTTAGTAGAAATGGGGTCTCCCTCTTGCTCAGGCTGGTCTCCAACTCCTGAGCTCAAGCAGTTCACCTGCTTCAGCCTCCCAGAGTGCTAGGATTACAGGCATGAGCCACCGTGCCTGGCCTAAGTTAAGAAAAACTTTTTTTTTTTTGCAGTTTTTGGCTGGGGCTGCGTTTGAACCCGGCACCTCTGGTATATGGGGCCAGCGCCCTACTCCTTTGAGCCACAGGCGCCGCCCTAAAAAAAACTTTTTTTTTTTTCTTTTTTTTTTTTCGAGACAGAGTCTCACTTTATCGCCCTCGGTAGAGTGCCGTGACATCACACAGCTCACAGCAACCTCCAACTCCAGGGCTTAGGCGATTCTCTTAGCCTCCCGAGTAGCTGGGACTACAGGCGCCCGCCACAGTGCCTGGCTGTTTTTCTGTTTGGCAGTTCAGCCGAGGCTGGGTTTGAACCCGCCACCTTCGGTATATGGGGCCAGTGCCCTACTCGATGAGCCACAGGCGCCACCCAGAAAACCTTTTTTAAAATAGTCATAATATGACTATTACTCTGGTAGAAATTGTATCAAAGACATTTATTCAATGTTTACAGTTCCCTGATTGCCTCATAAATGTTTTTCATTTCTTATTTAAAATGTCCATATATGTTTCTTAAGTCTGTTTTAATTGACAGTTTCTCCCTCTCCCTGTCTCTCTCTCCACCTTCCCACCCTTCCCACATGTTTGTTACAGAAACCCAGTTGTCTGTCTGGCAGCATGTGCCCAGTCTGGATTTTCCTGCTTGTATTCCGGGGGTTCTTTAACATGTACTTCTGTCCTCAGCATTTCCTGTAATTAGATCTAGAGGCTTGATCAGATTCAGGTTCAAGTTTTGGCAACAGTACTTCATGGGAGGTGTTGTGTCCTTCCGTCAGGAGGCCCATAATATCTTATGATCTCTTTTTTGGGTGCATTTAGCAGTCGTTGGTGTTCATTGCCTAGATTCATTATTTCATTAGGGATTGCAAAATGATGCTATTCTAATTCTATCTCCCTTCTTCATTTATTAGCTAGAATATGTGGAAAAGGGCAACTTTTTCTCATTAACTCTTTAGTTACCCTGAGGTACAGTATGGTCTTGATCAATATGTATGGTATGGACAATGTAAAGACTTAATTCTTCGACAGTTCTCGAATAATGAGTTGGTTTCCTAGCATCCTAGGAGTTGTTTTTAGTATCATTATAAATATAGAGACTTGATGCTATTCGATATGTTTCAATCCCCAGCAATTCTTATGATTACTGATGCTCAGATGATCCCATTTCTCACTAGAGAACCTCTTTGGGTTGGGTCCTGAGGTTTTTGACCACACTGGACTCTGACAGCTTCTTTGCTTTCTGGAATAGCAGGGTGCTTCAGACTTAACTGGCCCCAGACTTGGAATCAGCCATTTCTCTAAAGAGCTCTGGTTTCTTTGAGTGAGGAATGGTATTTAGAGACCACAAACTAGGTGTAAGCAATATTCATTACTATTATGTTGCTTGTGTTGTTTCTGGGCATTTTTTGGTGGAGAAAGCTAGGGAATACATTTATGAAAAGGTAGACTATGTCATGAGTTATGACTGCCAGAACTTGGAACAACCAAGACGCCCTTCAATAGGTAAATGGGTAAACACACCGTGGAAATCCAGACAATGGAATGTTATTCAGAGATAGAAAGAAAAGGCTACCAGGCTGTGAAAAGTCAGAGAGGAGCCTTAAATACATACTGCCAGTTGAAAGAAGCCAGTCTGAAAAGGCTATACATGGATGATTCCAACTATATGATATTCTAGAAAAAGGCAGCACCATGGAGATAGTAAAAGGCCTGGGGGGTTGCCAGGTGTTTGGGTGAGGGAGGTCTGAAAGAATGGAGCACAGCTTTTTTTAAGAGTGGTAAAACAACTCTGTATGATACTATAATAGTGGATATGTATTGTTTATTATACATTTGTCTAAACACATAGATGTACAACATCAGGAGTCAACCCTAATGTCAACTATGGACTTTAGTGAATTATAATGTATCAACATTGATTCCTCCATTGTAACAAATGTGCCCCATGAAGGAAATGTTCAGTAGGGGAAACCAGAAGGAGGAGGGGAGGTGAAGGGGTGATGGGAATTCTCTGTACTTTCTGCTCAGTTTGTATGCAGACCTGAAAACACTCAAAAAAATAAAGTCTGTTCATTTATTGTTTACAAATCACGTTGATATTGACACTTCTAATTCAAATTCAGGACTACAGTGTTTTTTCTTAGCCTTGTCTGTCTTACATCTGCGCATACTTTCCCCCATGGGAAATGCCCCTTCTATTTTTTTTTTTTTGTAGAGACAGAGTCTTACTTTATCGCCCTCGGGGGTGGCGCCTGTGGCTCAAAGGGATAGGGCACCAGCCCCATATGCCAAAGGTGGCGGGTTCAAACCCAGCCCCAGCCAAAAATTGCAAAAAAAAAACTTTATCGCCCTCGGTAGAGTGCCGTGGTGTCACAGCTCACAGCAACCTCCAACTCCTGGGCTTAGGTGATTCTCTTGCCTCAGCCTCCCGAGTAGCTGGGATTACAGGTGCCCACCACAACGCCCAGCTGTTTTTCTGTTTTGCAGTTCTGCCAAGGCCAGGTTTGAACCTGCCACCTTTGGTATGTGGGGCGGCACCCTACTCGATGAGCCACAGGCGCCGCCCAAAATGCCCTTTGTTTCAGTGAAAGATAACACTCATTTGCTGAGACCTACTCACTCAGTGCTCTTGAATCAGAATGCCAGTGCCACCATGTCTCAATCACTTGTGCTGCTTTAACAAGATACCTTAGACGGATCATTTATAAACAACAGAAGTTTATTGCTCGCAGTTCAGGAGGGTAAAGTCCAAGTTCAAGATACCAGGAGAGGTTCAGCGTCCAGTGGGGGCTTGCACTGCTTCACAGATGGCACCTTCTAGCTGTGTTCTCACATGGAGGAAGGGCAAAGGGATGAAGTCACTAAAACACTGAACAGCTCCTATGAGCCTCTTTCATAAGGGTACTAATCCCATTCACGAAGAGGGAGCCCTCATGACCGCAGAACCCCCTCAAGGCTCCACCTCTTGATACCCCATTGGAAAATAGGTTTCAACATTCAACACAGAAATTTGAGGGGAGAGGGGATGTACCCATTCAGACTGTAGCACAATGATAAGATTTTCTTCTTTTGCAGTTTACGTAGTTATTTCTGTTTTGCCTTTAAGGGTATATCTTATTAGGAAGAGACTGTCAAAATTACGGTGTTTGAGTGACTTGGAATAATTCTTTTCCATGTGGTAATGTTGCCAATTTGCCGTAAGTTGTGTTTTCTGTTATACTTTTGGTATTTGGAATTTCTTTTATAAGCATTTAATATTATTGTATGATTATGTTAAATATTTTCCTGGTTTTCAAGGTCTAGAAAACAAAGAACAGTATGAATCATCTCTTTGCCTTTCCATCCTGTTCTCTTGCGCTCCCTTCAGGGAACATTTGCTACTTCAAGTGTCTGGTCCTTTCATTTAAAACTTAAAACTCCACTTTTCTTCCTCTGCATCCCCTTCTCCAAATTCTAAACCAAATTTCTTTCTAGTCAAGCGCCAGAGGCTTGCAGAGGAAGACCTGACCTCAGACTTTGTACGCCATTATCATCTACCCAATTTCTTTTTTTCTTTCTTTCTTTTTTCAAAGCAAGCATGGCACAAAGTTTATTGAGGAAGAGAAAGATAGGCTTGCAGAGTAAGAAAGGTTACAAAGCAGGATGCATTCACCATAGACAGGGAATGGGCCTCCACTGCCAGGGCAAGTAGGCAAAGAGGCTCATCTACCCAATTTCAAGTAAATTATTTCTACTCTTTGTCAAGGGTCTATTACTGGTATTATTGTCAAGAATTGTTAATTGGGCTCTCAGACAACCACACTGGGTAGGTGTCGTCCTTGTATTTTGCAGCAGTGAAAACTGTGACTCAATGAGTCCCAGGATTTCAATTACTTGTTTCTAAGTATTTCCATAGTACTTGACTATTTTGGGTACCATACTAAGTACTAGGTGCAGAAATGGCCCAGAGAAGTCCTGTCCTCAAGGAGTTCACATCTAGTGGGGTCATTCATGTCTGAGCAGATGATCGTGGTATAAGACTGTCCATCTACCTACTGCATGGAGAGCAACTCAGGGGAATCCACACTAGATCCATTCTGAATAAGAGCCTGATCAGTAGATGTTTGTTGAATGAATAAACAAACGAAGTTAAAAGAAAAACAAAGTTTGAGGTTGTTATGGAAGTTTCATACCCCTTAGACTGGGAAATCCTTGTAAAACATTTAATAACTTTTATATTATGACTATAATATACTTCCTGTAGAAAAATTAGAAAGTATAAAAGCACAAATGAGAAAATAAAAATAATTTTAATAACCTCAGAGTTAGCCTTTTATTTTCTTCCTTTAGGTTTTTGTTTGTTGGGTTTTTTTTTTTTTTTTTTTTTTTGAGGCAGTCTTGCTCTGTCGCTCTGGGTAGAGTGAGTGGTATTGTCTTCGCTCACTGTAACCTCAAACTTCTGATCCTCCTGCCTCAGCCTCCCGAGTAGCTGGGACTACAGATGCACACCACCACATCTGGCTAATTTTTTCTATTTTTGGTAGAGACAGGGTCTCACTCTTGCTTAGGCTGGTCTTACACTCTTGACCTCAAGCAATCCTCCCACCTGAGCCTCCCAGAGTGCTAGGATTACAGGCATGAACCACCAAGTCTGAACTGGTCTCTTCTTACATACGGATATCCTTTTAAAAAAACATTTGGATGATACTATATATAAAGCTTTATGGTTTGCATTTTAAAAAAGATTCCTAATAATATTTCATGAACATTTTCCCAACTGAACATTCCTTTAAACCTAAGTGTCTAATTAGAGGGAAGATTTAATTTTGGGCAGTGATGATATCCTTCAGCATATTAAATAACTGTAAACTCAAGAGTAAAGCTAAAATAAAAATAGAAATAATATTTAACAGGCTTTGAAGCTGCACGCTGTACCACAGTCTGGACTGCAAGGTCCTTTCCTGGCAAATACCAGGGAAATGCAGGGAGGAACTTAGCCAGAAGCATCAGCCTTCCTTGGCCCCCTGAACACTCAGAGTTGTATTATCTATGCATTTGCTTTCTACAGTTCTGATCCTTTCAGGCACCTCTAAAATTTCCTCCGGGCTGCAGAGAGGAACTATTGATACAGGTATCACTATATAAGTACTCATGGGAGGCAATATCAAGTTGTAAATAAGTTCATGGTCTTTCGTGGCTTCAAGTCCCTATCTATTTGACTTTGGACAAACGAATTCCCTTCTCTGAGCTTTCCTCATCGGTTTCTCATCACTAGGTTGGAGATACTGATTGTGGAGAATGGTGTCTTTTTTCTCATTTAATATCCATTACAATGATTTTGCTTTTGCTTTAGAAGAACCATTTCTCTCCCATGATTTAATTTCTCAACTCCATGAACAGTGCATGGGACCCAGGCTTAGGCCAATCAGGGCATCCCACACCTGACCACAGAGATTGGTCTGTGGGTTGTCATGTGGCTCAGCAGCTCCAATAGAATGAACCTTCAGGCTTTTTGCTTGAAACACTTTTCTGTGGTCGTGCAATTCTGAGGATGTGAGGGCAGGTCCTATAAAGCCATCTTGCTCCCAAATGGGATTGCTTGGCTGAGAATAGAGTTGCCCTAGAGCAGGTAGAACCAAGAGAAACCACAGTATGTGAACAAATTTTGAGCTCCTGCTTAAAGCCAATCAGGGTTTTCTACTGATACCTGCTAATTATTCTCATTTCTTTGCTTAAGCCATTTTCAACTGGATAGTCTTATCACTTTCACCTGAAAAATCCTGCCTGGTAAAGAAATAGTACCTGTCTCCCAGAGATGTTATAAGGATTAGATAGGGAAAAAATATATAAATATAAAGCCTTTGGCACTGAGGAAGTGGTTAATAAATGGTAGTGGTTTAAATGATTATGATTATTTAACTGTAGAAAAATAAGAAAGTGCAGATAAAAAGACAATCAGAAAAAAAGAAAATGTTGCACACTATGCGTAATCTTACCTCTTAGTGGTAGGTAAACATTTTGAAGTATTTTTCTTCCAGACGCTTTTTTATATATATATACGTATTTATAAAAGCCGAAATGGGATTATTCTCTAATACTATTCCATAACCTGTTTCACCTGAACATAAACACATCATAAACATATTTGCACAGCACAGCGGTTTGTAGTGGCTGCACAGCATTCCATGTTTTTGTTGGCTATTCAGATGATCTCCAAATTATTTTTCTACAGATAACATTACAATGGCATTCTCATCATCTTTCAATTGGTTGAGCTATAACTTTGTGGATTTTATAACTGTCTAACCATCAGTTTCTAATGGTAGGATTGCAGAATCCGGAAGTTTTAAAAATTGAAAACCCACATTGTAAACCCAATTTGAAAACCCAATTTTTATTGAGATGTCTAATTCTTTAATAAAATACATTATTAAGGGTTTACATATCTTTTCCAGACAGCGGGGAACCCAGTTCTGAGGGGCTCCAAATCCTGTTCCACCTCTAAAGCTTTCACAGCTCTGACGTCATGAATCGTGTGATCACCCAGTGTGGAAGGACAGTGATGGTCAGAATGCTGACATCGCCAGCCTGTGATGACAACATGCTAGATTTCGCTTGTTCTGAACACCTGCCTCACCACTCAGGAGACCTAGCTCCATGCAGAGCCTCGTACTTCAAGTGTTTAAGGGAGACTTCAGGACTGTCTGACATACACCCACGGGTAAGTCCAGGTTGCTATTTTATTTTGAAAGGAAAAAGTATTGTATTTATTCGCAGGTGACACGATCATCTAGGTAAAAAATCCATGTAATCTACAAAAAAGCTACTAGAACTAATAGATGAGTTTAGTAAGATCCAAGATGCCAGGTTGAAATACAAAAATCAACTTTATTTATATACTGGCAATGAACCTCCATAAATTCAGTTGTTTTTTTTTTTTTGTGGAGACAGAGTCTCACTTTATTGCCCTCGGTAGAGTGCCGTGGCATCACACAGCTCACAGCAATCTCCAACTTCTGGGCTTAGGCGATTCTCTTGCCTTAACCTCCTGAGTAACCGAGACTACAGGCGCCCACTACAACGCCCGGCTCTTTTTTTGTTGCAGTTTGGCTGGGGTTGGGTTTGAACCTGCCACCCTCAGCATATGAGGCCGGTGCCCTACCCACTGAGCCACAGGCACCGCCCATAAATTCAGTTTTTAAAAACAATGTTATTGAATTATCTTTCATATAAGTCCTGTTTGCCATTTGAGAACTCTTCCATCCTCCCTTATCAGCTCTGCCATTGCATTGCCAAGCATAGCTCACCACCATGGCCGCTGATGGTGCTGGGACTCCAAGGCTCTGTCTGCCTCTGAGCCTTTGGAGGCTTTCAGGACAAGCAGTGTTCCTTCGGCCATGACTGTCCCACCAATCCGCATGTCTTCACTTGGCCTACTGAGCACAGTGAGCTGCCCTTCCGTGTGGACTTCCCGTGTGCTGAGGACCTTGGAGGAGAAGGCAGGGTCACCCCTCTGGCCTATGCTGGGTTAGTGGTCCCAGAGGAAGGCTGCTTAGGCACACCAAAAGCTAGAATTGAGTGGAATGGAGCAAAGCCTCCTTCTGCAAAGCTGAAGCCCTTTTCTCCCTAGGTGACTTGTGCCCACACTGGCGTGGAAACCGTCATCAGCCACTTGGAACAGTCACATTGTGTCTGTGCCTCCTGTGGCTTCTCAGGCCTGTGCTGAGCTGGACTCACCATGGCTGGCTTCATTTTTCCTGGGTGGATTCTCTCTCAGGGGCCCACTTCTCCTCCCCACAACCCTGCTTCTGTCATACCAGCTCTCCCGCCACCCTAGGCTGTCCCACGTCTCGGCCCACTGTGGCTGTGCCTCACATTTGCTCCTAGAAGGCTGTCCACTTTCAGTGGTACAAATAGCTGCTGGGCAGAAGTGTGTTGCTGAACTTGGATGTGGTTGCCCCTCAGCCCCAGCCGAACACTCTATTTCATGACCAGATGTAGAAATGGAGATGTGGGGGACCCTTGTCTGCCCAAGCAAGATATGATGGGCCAGAGTTTCAGGCTATTTCTCCCCGACACCAACTTCCAAGTTGGTTTGGCTGTGTCTTCTGGAGCCACTCCATTCCCCACCAGCTATTGAAGCCCAGGATCTCAGAGGCTGATGGAGAGGCCGGTGGGCAGGAGGCATGAGCTGGATGAATGGTCAGGGCGCTCTGCAGGGCTGGCAGGGAGGCTCTGTATCTGCAACCCTGGGCTAATCCCAGGCCCGTCCTAGGTACCTTCTCTCTCTCACACTCTGCTCCCAGGCTCAGCTCTCTGTCTGAAGTCTTCCAGGCCCTTAACCTGCCTCAGCCCCAGTGATGTTGGGATGGGTGGGGCGGGGGGAGGCTGGCTTCTGACAGGCAGTTGAATTCTCCAGGCTACAGGCCTGGTCCCTGCCGCCTCCCACCCCCATCCCAGCTGGCTCCAGAAGGGAAGCGGGGGTGGGGGCAACTTCACAGGGAAACTTTTGTTCTTGCCTAGAACAGACATGGGCTGGGGACCGAGCTTCCCCTTGGCTGCCACGGAGACTGGGGCCACTTGAGTTCATGTTTATTTTCACAGCGTGGACTCCATGGAGATAATCGGCCCTGACAGGGAAGCCCTGGGAAGAGGGCTTGGGCCTCTGTGGAGTGCCTACTATGTGCTAGACCAGAGGCAGGTAGGAGCTAGTGGGATCCACAAGACAGTCCTGGGGGTTAGTCACTGAGCCATATGTGACTTGACTGGGAGGGAGCAGCCAAGGTTCAGGGAGGGAAAGTCACTTGGCCAAGGTCACAGAGCAGGTTAGTGGGGAGCTGGCCGGGGAGGCCACCTGCTCCAGGGTGCCTGAGGGAAGAGCAGAAGAACTCAGTCTCCTGAGGCTTCACGGAGAAAGAACTTCCCAGGGCTCCACGCAGGCCAGAGTCACCGAAGCAGAAGAGAGTATGGTGTCTCTCCCGGGACAGAAGCTCTGATCCAGCCTGAGGCCTTGGGCAATGATTCTCTGCACCTCAGTCTCCTCCTCTGTGAAATGGGGCTAAAAGCAGCATTTGCCTCATCACAGGGCTAGCACATAGTAAGAACCCAATGATAACTATCACTCATGCAATTCTTTTTATTGCTATTCTTTAATGTCACCTGGTATTAAACCCTTGAGCTCACCATGGCCCCAAGGAATCTCCTACAAGTTGTGTTAGTGCCACTCAGCAGGGAAACTTTACCCACTGAAACCATGAGGGGTGAGGGAGAAAGGCAGCCTGTGTCTGAATCAAGGCTGCTGGTTGCCCCCAAGCCACAGCCCAGGGATTTCACCAGGAAACCCCACAGCCCTCCTGGTGGGCCCGCCATGCCTCACTCAGCCCTGACCCCTTCCCTCCCCATAAATCCACCCTCCACATTATTTATTTATTTTCTGCTTTTACTTTTCCCATCCATTGATTTCATGTCTGAAATACGCAGTAACAACTGGAAGCCCTGCTGGACCCAGCTCACCAAGTGTGACTCCCCAGGCCAGTCGAGGGCCGCAGGGCAGGCGGGCACCCGATGTCTGAGGACCCAAGGAAGCAGCCGAATCACAAACCAAACATGGAACCAATAAAGTCTTTAACCTGACACTGCAAACTTCCCACAGACTTCAGAGAAATACCTCAACAAGTGCACGACCTTTTAGTTTCTCCCCAAGGCTACCTCCTCCTCCAGCGGGGGCTTTCTAAAATACAGATTTGACCTTGTCACTTCCCGGCTTCAAAAACCCTTCGATAGCTCCTCGTTATTTATTATTCTTATTCACTAACATTTATCGAGGTCCCCTGCTTGCCGGGTCCTGTCCCGAATGCCTTTCGTGCATTTGTTCCCGTGGGGCGGGGACTCTGGCTATCCCAGTGTCAGGGATGGGGGAGCAGCGCTGTGGGGGCACTCAGGGTCACACAGCTGGTGAGTGGGATGCAAACCCAGGTCGGTCTGAATCAAGAGCCAGTGCCGCCTTCCACCCCTCTGCTGCCTGACCAGATTCCTCGGCCTGCCTGTGGGGACCCGTGGCCTCACATCACACGTCTCCCTTGGCCCACTCGGGGTTCAGCTCCCAGGTCATCCCTTCTGTCCCCTTCAATCTCAATGCGGAAGAGATTCCTGCCTCCACGCCCAGGCCTCAGTCCACAGAGAGGTCTGTACCTCTAGTAGCCTGGTTCAGACTTGAACTTCTGAATCCCAGCAGCTCTTTGAATCTCCCAGTTTGAAATTAAAAACTTCCTTTGCCCCCAAGCCTCATGCTAGCTACCATCTTCTATCTCTTTCCATTTCCTGCCAAGCTTTTGAAAGACTGGCCCTCCCTTGGCCACCCCTCGCCTCCACCACCCTCGGTAGTTTGCTCCCACCCCCCTCCTGAAAGGCAAACTAGCTCCACTACCCCAACCTCCACGCTGCCTGGCCATTCACCAGGGTTTTCACCCTTCTTTCTTCATCTTTCACCCTTCACATTCTTCTCTCCTGGTCACCACCTGCCCTCTGGCTCCTCCTTCTCCAGCTATATTTTTAGTGTTTCTTCCTTTGCTTCCTGTCCTCATATTGGTTACCCCAGTGACCATCATGCCCGGCCGCCTCCTGCATCTTCCCTGGGACAGCTCCAGGCCCTGGTGGAGCTCCTCATCAGCTCTCCTGTCACTCAGAGGCACCACCACAGGTGCACCCCATAGACTTCTTCCTCTCCTTCTTCCTCTTTTTCTCCCCCCCTTTTCCAGGTCAGGCACCATATCGTGTCCACACTCCTGTGCATATCTTGCCCCTGCCCTGCCCCCAACCCAGGCCACTGCCCTCGTCCTGGCCTCTATGTCCTTCCCTCTCCTCACTCATCTCCCATCTCCAAACTCTGCTCCCCATGGACATAGAGTGATCTTTCTTTCTTTTTTTGTTTTGTCCTTTCCCTTGAGTCTCACTTTGTCAGCATGGGTACAGTGGTGTGGCATCATAGCTCACAGCAACCTCAAAGTCTTGGACTAGCGATCCTCATGCCTCAGGTTCCTAAGCTGGAACTACAGGTGCCCACCACAGTGCCCAGCTAGGTTTTCTATTTTTAGTAGAGACGGGGTCTTGCTGGTCTTGCTGGTCTTGAACTCCTCAGCTCAAGCAATCCACCTGCCTCAGCCGCCCAGAGTGCTGGGATTATAGGTGTAAGCTGTCGCCCCAGCCAGAGTGATATTTCTCAAGGGCAAATGCAATCTTCTTATGTCCCCTTTAGTGGCTCCCTGGTGCTCTCACAATAAGATCCACCTCCATAAAACCCTGGCGGGCCTCTGCCACCCCTCCGGCCTCCTTTTTTGTGACATCTTGCAGCATTTCATCAAGCTTTCTTGCCAATCTCCTATGCTTGATAGCAAAGTGAGCCACATGTGGCTCCCCTCCTGCCTCCTGCCTCACAGGGGCTTCTCCTGCCTCTGACACCGTTCCTCCCTGGCCTTCCAGGTGGGCAGACTGCTGTTTCTTTTCAAGCACAAACACCACCTCCCTTTAATTTTGCCAGGAGACTCAAGAGTCCCTTCTATGCAAAGGCGCCTACGTGAGGGAATTTTTGCAGTGTGACCGTCTTCACATAGCTGTCTCCCCCTCACCCTCCCATCCTTACCCCTCCTACTGAAGTGGAAGCTTCTTGAAGGTAGGACACAGAATTTCTTTCTGGGTCTTTTTGTTTGGCTCAGTTCAGGGTCTGGTGTGGAGGAGGAGCTCAGTAAATATTTGGGGGATTGTCTTCAATTCAGAAAAGAAAAAACAGGACGGAATTTGGAGGGTCCCCTGAGCAGGGCTAGAAGGCGAGTAGCCAGAACTGGTCAATTAAAGCTTCAAGCAAGACCCGAGCTTGGGGTCTCTCAGCCCCCTCCCTAATACACATCATGGGCCACAGAGGGTCCTGTGAAGTCTGGGATGAGAATCCAGCTTCCAGTGTCCTGGATGAGTCTGGGGTCATCTTTGCCTGAGGATTTTGGAGCCAGGCAGAACTGGCTTTGAATCCCAGCGCCTCTTCCCTTGGAAGAGGTAAAAACCAGTCCTTTTACCTCAATGAACCTGCTTCCTCTCTTGCGACATAATGAGGATATATTGAGTTGCATGTGTCGCGTGGACTGACTGAGGTGCTAGTGGGTGCTCAGGAATTGCTGGTTCATGCAGACTCTGAGTCTTCCTGGAGGGCTCCATCTCCTATCCTTCCCACTACTCCCCATCTCCCGCCAGGAGACCTGGCTGGGCAGAAGGCAACAATCAGTGCCAGGCAGCGGGCTTGGTGCCCTGCCTGCACTGTCCTGTGCCATCCTCCTCATTTGCCAACAAGGAAACGCAGGTTCAGAGAGTTCAGGCTTTTTGCCCCAGGTCACACAGCCAGTGAGTGACATTGGGATTTGAAATCAGGCCAGGCTCCTACGCTCTGGCCGGGTCAGTGTGTCCTTCCAAGTCCAGGCTCACCTACTTATTCCCGGCCAAGTCTGTGTCCTGAGCGCAGCCTGGCCTCCCTCGCAGCTCTGGGAGCCAGGCAGGCCTTCCCGCCTCCCCGCCTCCCCTCTGCCCACCGCTGGATCTGTTTAAACTAGCCGAGCAGGGTGAGGTGGTGAGGCGGCGGTGAAGGTACGGAGATGTTTGTTTTCCTTGGGGGTTTATATCAACATTGGTCTTGACATTTCGCCTGTTATTATGTGTGGCTCTTTAGAGGGTGAAATAATATTTTCTTTTGCTTGAGAAAAGGACAAAGTTCAGACAGAGCTCTTGGCCCCAAATGGATTTTCCTCCTCCTCTGCTTTCCATGTGCCATAGCTCCTTGGAGTTCCTCAGAGCCATTTCTGTGGGGCTGTCATCCTCCCTGGGCCGTGGGTACCGTCTGGGGCTGTGGATACCCACAGCGTGCTGCAGATACGGCTGGAGATTCGCTCCATGCCCACGGATGGCCCATTTCCCAGGGATGCAGTCTGTGGGCCACTGGGACCTTCTCTGTGGCCACACCCAGTATTTTCTCACAGTCCACAAGTAGGCTCACCTTTCCTCATTCAGTGCTGCTGGCGCAATCCCAGTGCTGGGGTGTGCTCTGCGTGCTCCGCACCCCGGACACACCCAGGCGTAGTAGAGGTCGTGCTGACGGTGCATTGCAGGTAAGTCCCTCTGGGACCTCGGTGCTTCGTGGACTGCAGCTCCACACACACACCAGGCACCTGGGGGTGTAGACATTCTCAAGCATCTGGAGAGAGCCCAGCATCTGGAGGTTCTCCTGGGTGTCAGGGTGTTAGGGCTCTGAGCAGTGAGCTGGGGGCAGACACGGGCAGGTGCTCAGGGCATGACGATCTCTGTGCGCTCTCGAGATGCGCACTCAGGTCGCCAGAGGTCATCATAATGACAAGCGCTATGAGGCCACAGCCCTGTCTCAGTCTGTTAGGGCTGCTGTATCACAAACTGGGTGGCTAAAATGCTAGAAATACTCCCACAGCTTCTGGAGGCTGGACGTCTGAAATGAGAGGCTCAGCAGGGCGGCCCTCCATGTCCCTCTCCTGGTGTCCAGGCGTTGTCGGCTCTAAACATGCCAGTCCCTGGTGCACCTCGGCGTGCGTGTCACTCCCGTGTCTGCCTCTGTCGTCACAGGGTGCTCTCCGCGTGCACCTCCTCTCTGTCCCAGCCTCCTCCTTCCTCTTCTGAAGACAAGCCTCGTTGGATTTCGGGCCCACTTTAATCCAGTGTGACCTCGTCTTAGCTTAATTAATTACATTCGTAAAAGACCCTATTTCCAAATAAAGTCACACTATGAGATTCCAAGTGAATGTGAATTTTTTTGGGGGGAGGATGCTATTCAAACCAGCACAGCACCCCTATTCCTTGAGCTCTAACTCTTTGCAAAGAATAGAGTTAACCCTTTACGTACATGATCTCATTTAATCCTCCTGCAACCTAAAGAGGTGAGTGTTATGGTCTCCATTTTATAGTCGAGACGACTGAGGCTCAGCGGGGGATCTTCACTTGCCCGGTATACACAGCCATTGTAAGCGAGTCAAGGATTCACACCCGGGCCTTGTGTGCTCCCCACCACACTGCCCTGCACAGTATCTCTGGGAGTCGAGGTCACGTTCCAGACACACTCTGCATCCTCTAAACTGGAGTTTGTGTTGACATTCGGGACTGATTAATCCTTTACTGTGAGGGGCTGTCCTGTGCATATGGTGTCCTATGTAGTGTCCTGAGCCTATACCCTTTAGATGCCTGTGGCATCCTCCTTCTAGTTGAGACAACCAAAAATGCCTCTGGACATTGCCAGATGTGCCCTGGGGAGCACGGCCCTGGGTTGGGAGCTGTTGCTCACTCCTTTTGGGGTGAGTGTGGTCTGTGGTGGGGGGGACCAGGGCTTGCCTCCATGGTCTGACAATGAAGGGTCAGGGTCACAGATGAGAAAACTAATGAAGGGCAGCACCTGTGGCTCAAGGAGTAGGGCGCCGGCCCCATATACCAGAGGTGGTAGGTTCAAACCTGGTCCCGGTCAAAAGCTGCAAAAGAAAAGTAATGAAGATGATGGTAGTGATGTATGTTCCAGGTACCCTGCATGCAATATCTTATTTAATCCCTAGCTTCTGAGGAACCCGAGCATGAGGTTGGTGAATGAGATCGTGGAAGCTCTGCACCTCCTTGGTACCTGAGATGCTTAACTCGTCCACGTTGCAAAACAAAGCAAACCACGTTCTCAACTTCCCCAGCCTGTTCTGGGGAGGCCTGGTCTCCCTTCCTAGGAGTCCCCAGTTGATTTAAAACCTTGAAGCAATAAAACCTGCTGGGAAGGAATATCTGTCCCCAGAATTGCTCCTAAATTTCTCTGACTGGTGAATTTCAATATCTTTATTACCTGTAAGTGTGAGGTCCTTCCTGAGTGGCTCTAAAAGGGTAACATCCTAGTTTTTAAAAGAGCAGTATCAACATGTAGTTGATATAAAAAAAAATCAATGCACCATTTTGCATTCTTTCATTTGTGCTGTGTGTTTGAAATCTGGTGTATATTTTACACCACAGCACATGTCATTAGGACTGGCCATAGGTTAGGTGTTGGTAGTTATAATGTGGCTAGTGCCTACTGTATTGAACAGCACAGCTTTCAAGATTAGAAGTACATCTCATTTCTATTGATGACATAGAAATGAAATTTGTTTCTATTATCACAAACTAGAAGAGTCTTAGTGAACAGAGGGCCCACTGGCTAATCACTTGCCCAGGAATCTGAGCATTTTATCTTTAGATAACTGAGGATTCACACGCAGTTGTAAGAAATAATACAGAGAGATACCTCTGCTTTTTCTCAGTTTCCCTCCATCTTGCAAAACTATGGTATGATACCCACGTCTAGAAAATCGATGTTGATAGAATCCACAGATGATGCCAATGCAATATTCAGATTCCTCTATTTCACTTGAACCCAGGTGTGCGCATATCACGTGAGTAAGTCTGTGCATCCACCGCCATGATCAAGACACGGAGCCGTTCCATCTTGGAAGTGAGAATTGGTGCTAGAGGAACACCAAGGATTCCTCTAGGATGGATTTTAAGGTGGGATTTTCTGAATTTCTTCGGATGTTTCTGAAATTGGGATCTCTATATGATTATATTTAAAGATGCTAATGACTCTGTTTCCAGTAGTAAAGAGAATACTGATAGTCCGTGGTGTGAAGTGTTTACAGAGATATGTAAAATATCTGTGTTGGATATTCCTAACCGACAACTTATAGGAGCAAGTATATTGTACTTTCTAATGTTTTTAGAAAACTAAGTGATATCATGACATTGGCTTCTTGCTCCTAATGTCACTGGAGGAAGTGATGAAAGAATGGATAAGCCAGGGATATGAATTCTAGGAGCTCCCAAAATGACCTAAGAGTTTCTAGCTGTGCCCTAAAGGAGAGCCCTATCTCCTGCAGCCATAGTGTTGAAATTGCCAAAAGTCAAATGCAGAACCTTAATCTGTAACTGGCTGAATTATAGCACAAATTGAATTCCCAGCCTCAAAGAGGGCATTTGCTATTAAAGTGAGGGCATTGCCTGGGAAGGAATGGGATTCTGTTTGTGGGGATGGGGACGTATGGGAAGACCCTGATGAAGTCAGGGATGTTGAGCACCCCCCAAAACTCTGATGAGTCTTCTTTGCCAGTGGAAGAGATTTCTGTACCCCTAGTGGAGCTGGCTTCCACTCCCAGCACAAGTGGCCTTCCTACCTCCAGTGGCAGAGACATCCCCACTCCCCATGACATTGACCTCCTGACCCACAGTGGTATTGACCTTTCCACCTCTGTCTTGGGGGATTAGCCCTTCAGTCCTGCCCCCCGAGGCAGTCACTATGCCACAGAATGCTGAATCTCCTCAGACCCACTCCCACCACTCTTTGTTTCTAGACCTGTAACTAGAGTCAAATGTCAGCTCGTCCCTAAAAGGGAGGTACAAAGTGTGACCCTTAAACAAGTGTGCTGCATTCCAGAAGAACTACTTGATTTTTCTAATTTATACAAGCAGGAATCTGGGGAGCGTGTGTGGTACTGGAAGTGAAGGGTACGAGATAGTGGGAGAAGGAACATGAGATGGCATCAGGCAGCATTTATTGATATGGGCTCTCCAAGCAGAGATTCTGCACTTAATGTCACAGCTTGGGGAGTTAGAAAGGGCTCTAATGCTTTATTTGGTTAGATGGCTGAATCACGAACCAAAAGATGACCCACTGTGAACAAATTGGAAGGCCTGACCTCCCTTGGTTTAATGTAGAGGAAGAGATTCAGAGGTGTCGGGAGATTGGAATGTTAGAGTGGATTTGTCATTTAAGACCTGTCTGTCCACACTGGGAAGGTCCAGAAGATACACTCACAATGGCTGAATGTTTAGATCCCTTCCAAAATTCATGTTGAAACTTAATTTCCATTGTGGAGGCATTAAGAGGTGGGATCTTTGTGAAAGTTATTAAGTGATTAAGCAGCATTCTATTGAATGGATGTGTTCCTCAGAGAAAACGGCTGGAGGAACTAACTTGGGTCGTTTTGTCTTCTGCCTTCTGCCATGTTGAGGAGGACACAGTAACAAGGTGCCCACTTGGAAGCAGAGAGCAGCCTCTCCGGACACCTGTCCTGCCAGTGCCTTGATCTTGGACTTCCCAGCCTCCAGAGCCCTGAGAAATAAACTTCTATTGTCTATAAACTACCCAGTCTTTGGTGTTTTCTTAAAGTAGCAGAAATGAGCAAAGATAATACCTTTCACCAACATTTGAAGACTTAATTTGTGAGGGGAGGCCCAGTGTCATTGGAGGACTCCATGAGGACTCTCTGTTGGGCAGACCTTAGAGTGGGGACCATAGCCACTCTTTGGGAAAACCTAACTGCAGTGACAGCAACTGGATCCTGGGTGGCAGGGGTCTAATGGCAGCATTCAACTGCCAAGGGCATGGTGGACATGGTTCCCACAGTTGGCAACAGAGTCAAAGTAGCAGTCAGAATAGTCTGATTCCAGAGACCTGTGGCATTGCTAACTAACACTGTGCTCCTGGAGTGAAGTAGATAAGGAGCCTTTTAAATTCTTACTAGATCTACATCAGCAGAAAAGTTCTAGGTCAAGTGAACAAAAGTCTTACTCAAATCATAGAAACAGAGGGCCATGACCCCCTCTCCAGTTAATTCCCAGACTTGAGGCAGCTTATATACCCAGAACAGCTTGAGTAAAGGTGTGGCCAGGTCCCCCTGAGGAGGGACCCTGGTGCACTAGCAAAAATTTGTACTATTAATCTCTCTCCTATCCTTCCTACAGGGACCTACCGCTTTCTACCAGGGTAACTGTACCTGGGAGAAAGGAAATAACCAGACCTTTCAGGGACTACTGGACACTGGCTGTGAACTGACACTGATACCAGGAGACCTCATAGTCACTGCAGCCCTCCCGTCAGGGCAGGGGCTAGTGAAGGTCAGGGGATGGATGAGGTTTAGCTGAGGTCTGATTTACAGAGGGTCCAGCAGGTCCCTGACCCCATCCTGTGATTACTTCCGCAGTCCCAGAATGTACACCCAGAATAGATATACTCAGCAGCTCTCGGAATCCTTACACAAGTTTCCCGACCTCTGGAGTGAGGGCCGTTGTGGTGGGAGAGACCAGTGGAAGCCAATAGAATAGCCTCTGCCCAGGACGGTAGTAAATCAGAGGCATTGCTGTGTGCCCGGTGGGATTGCAGAGATTAGTGCCACCACCAAAGATGTGAAAGACGCGGTGTTGGAGATTCCCACCGTATCTCCACTCACCTTCCTGTTTGTTCTGTTAAGAAGACAGATGGGTCCTGGAGAATGACAGTGGATTATCATAAATTTAACCAGGTGGTGACTCCCAACTGCAGCTGCTGTACCAGATGTGGCTTCATGGTTTTGAACATGTCCCTACTCCTTGGTATGCAGCTGTGGGTCTGGCAGGTGCTTGTTCTCCATTAGGTCCCCAGAAGCAGTTTGCCCTTAGCGGGCAGGGCCAGCAGTGTCCTCCTCAGCTCTCCAGCCTATGGCATAATTAATTCCTAGGGATCTCGATCATGTTTTCTTTCCACGAGGCACAGCACTGGCCCGGTACACCAATGATGTTAGGCTGACTGAACCCAGTGAGCAAGAAGCAGCCACTATTCCAGACTTGCTCATAAGACATGTGAGTGTCAGAGGCTGGGAAATAAATACGGCTAAAATCCAGGGGCCTTTGAACTCAGTGAGTTTCTAGGGCTCCAGTGGTGCACGCTGCCTCGTGATACCCCTTCTGGAGTGCAAAGTTCTTGTATTTGGCCCCTCCCACAGCCAGGAAAAGTGGCTTAGTGAATGGGACACGAGGCTTAGTGGGCCCATTCAGATTTTGGAGGCAACATACTCCTCATTTGAGTGTGTTACTCCAGCGTGTTCAGTGAGTGACCCCCAAAGCTGCTAGTTTTGAATGGGGCCAGAATAGGAGGGCTCTGCCGCAGGCCCAGCCTGCTGCGCAGCCGCTCTGCCGCTTGGCCATATGGTCCAGTAGACCCCATAGAGCTTTAGTGTCAGAGACTGATAGGTTGTTTGGGGCCTTTGGCAGGCTCCACAGGTAAATCACAGCAGAGGCCCTTGGGGTTTTAGAGCAAAGCCCTGTCATCATTTGCAGATAACACCTCTCCTTTTGAAGGACACCTCGTGGCCTGCTATTGGGCCTTAGTAGAAACTGGACATGTGACCATGGGCTACCAGATTATCATGCAACATGAGCTGCCTGTCATGGGCTGGGTGTGACCAACCCATCATCATGCCATAAAGGTGGGTGTGTGTAGCACTTTAGCATTAAACATGACTGGGTCCTCAAGAGACAAGAAGCAAGTTACATGAAGGGGTCCAAATGTCCCTGGTCCCCATTCCTGCTACACTACCTTCTTTCTCCTAGACTGCACCCATGGCTCACGGGGAAGGCCCTATTGTCAGATGACAGAGGAAGAGAAGATTTGGGCCTGGTTTACAGCTGGTTCTGCACAATACACGGGCACCACCTGAAAGTGGGTATCTGAGGCACTGCAGCCCTTCTCTGGGACATCGCTGAGGGTAGCACTGGGGGGAATGCTTGGAAGGAGAAATAGCCAGATGTGCGCGTGTACACCAAGGAGAAATAGCCAGATACGCGCGTGTACACCAAAGGGTGGGCAGGATACCAATTCACTCAGTGGTTTGGCTGGATGGTCAGGGACTTGGAAAGAACTTGATTAGAACATCAGTGACAAAGACGTTTGGGGAAGAAGTATATGGGAAGACCTCACGGAATGGGAAAAAGTTTTGAATATATTTGTGTCCCATGTGAATGCCCAGCAAAGAGTGACCTTGGCAGGGGAGGATTTTAATAGGATGACCCACTGTGTGGACAGAAGCCAGCCTCTTTCCCCAGCCACCCTGCCATTGCCCAGTGGTTTCATGAGCCAACTGGCCATGGTGGTGATGCACAGCTCACCCCCAACATGACTTCACTCACCAAGACTGACCCGGCTACTCCCACTGTGGAATACCCCCCTGCCAGCCTCAGAGACCAACTCTGAGGATGATCCATTCCCCAGGGTGATCAGCCAGCTACCTGGGGGCAGGTGGATTACATGGGACTGCGTCTACCATAGCAGGGGCAGGGTCTTGTCCTTCCTGCAATGGACATTTACTCCACGTATGGCTCTGCCATCCATGCATGCAGTGCCTCTGCCAAAACTGCCACCCATGGAGTTACAGAATTGCCACCACTATGGTGTCCCACACAGCACTGCTTCCGATCAAGGAACTCACGCGACAGCACAAGAAGTTCGGCAGTGGCCTGTGCTCGTGGAATTCACGGTCTGATGTCCCCCACGCTCCCGAGGCAGCTGGCTTGGTAGAACGGTGGAAAGGCCTTGTGAGGACTCAGTCACAGCACCAGGTGCAGGGACATTGTGAAGTTCTCCGAAGACTGCGGATGAAGACTGAAAATCAGCATCAGTGTAAGGTGCCGCTCTCCCACAGCCAGATCCCGGGCCGGAATTCAAGGCTGGGAGCAGAGTGGCACAGCCTCCATTACCCCTGGTGCCCACTGGCAGAATTTTGTTTCCTGTTCCCGAGATTTTATGCTCTGCTGGCCTGGAGCTCTCAGTTCCAGGGGGAGGGTGCTCCCCCCAGGAGCCAGGACAGCGAGTCCACTGAGCTGGGAGTGAGGACGGCTGCCAGCCCCTTGGGGCTCCTCATGCCTCTGAGTCAGCAGGCTAAGAAGGGGGTCCCTGTGCCGGCTGGGGTGACAGACCCAGACCACAGAGTGAAAGCTGGGCTGTTGCTCCCCAGGAGGAGAGGAAGATCACGTCTGGAGTGCAGGAGGCCCCAGGGCGTCACTTCAGGTCACTGGAAAAGGACAACAACGCAATCTAGGTAGGGCAATGGAAGGCCCAGACCCTTCAGGAATGAAGGTTTGGGTCAGCCCACCAGGTAAAGGACTGTGGCCCGCTGAGGTGCTTGCTGATGGCAAAGGGAAACAGAATGGGCCACAGGAGATGGGAGTGATGAATGCCAGCTGCGGCCACGTGACCGGTGACCGGAGACTTCCTGTTGTCACACGTCTTTCCTCCCTAATTTGTGATGAACACTTTTGTCTGTGCATTCAGATGTTAATCACGTAACATAATTTATATTAACTTTACATTGGTATGTAAGTGTTAATTTTACAACATAGTATTTAAGGTATGGGATAGCAAGGGGACGCTAAATATCAGGCAAGGACCGTAATTACCGCTTTTTCCGGGGACAGGGTTAGTGCATTTTTGGTGGTTCACAGGATCTTCGAATCTATTAGGTGGAACTATGACCTTGTTACTGTCTTCAATTGGAGATTATGTGAGTTTAGGAGGATGTGTAGGGGTGCCGAGTTGACAAGGAGGTGGGGTTGTGATGGTTGATTTTATGTGTCAACCTGGCTTGGCTAAGAGGTGCCCAGGTTAGCTGGTCAAACATTATTTTGGGGTGTTTCTCTGCAAGGGTGTTTCTGGAAGAGGTTAGCATGTGAAAGAACTTCCTCCTCATCAATGTGGGAGGGGGTCCTGCAATCCACCATGAACAGAATAGAATAAAAAGGCAGAGGAAGGGCAAATTTGCTCTCTCTTCTGGATCTAGGTCCCCTCTTGTCTCCTCTTGCCCCCACATCAGTGCTCCTGGTTCTTGGGTCTTTGGACTCAGACTGGGGCTTAGACCATCGGCCTCTTGGTTCTCCTCGGTTGTTAGGGCTGGAACCACACCACTGGCTTTCCAGTTCTCCAGAGTTCAGAGGGACTGTGGGACTTCTCTGTGTCCCTAATCCTGTGAGCTGATCTGTCACAGTAAATCTCCTTCTATATATTTATAAAGATTGGAAACCTTTCACCCAACTTCCCTCCAAAGGTAACATCTTGCAAAACTATGGTACAGGCTGGGCGTGGTGGCGCACGTCTGTAATCCCAGCGCTGTGGGAGGCCGAGGCGGGTGGATTCCTAGCGCTCACAGTTCGAGACCAGCATGAGTGAGCCAGAGTAAAAGACCCCGTCTCTACCACCAACACACCACCAAC